>PISW01002736.1:0-245107 GCA_004023785.1 Mungos mungo
AAAAAAGTAATAATGAAAAGGATGTTGCCTATGCATATGTCTATTTCATAGTGTGTTTGTAGTGAATTAGAAAAAAACGCATTGGATCCACTGGGCAGTCTTACCATAAAGGTAACAAAAGTCTGTAAGCACAATCAGCTGATCGTGAGAAGGAACACAAGTACTTAGGATTAGAAGGAAAAAAAATGCCCTTTGGTCTACATTTGTCCAACTTCTATGTTTGTTCTTTCTGTGTATCTTTATCCCCAAACCCAGCTTTATTGAGGTATCACTGACAGAGAAAAATTGCGTGTATTTAAGGTATGCAGCCTGATGTGTTGATATATGTTTGCGTTGTGAAGTAATCACCCCGTCAGACGGTTCACATAGCCACCACCCCAGCAGCTGCCATCTAGAACTACATGCGTCCAGGGTCAGAAGGGGCTGGAAGGTTATGTGGCAAGGAAACCAGCACCCGAGGAGGTTACGGGACAGCACGGTAGTGACACGTTCCCCAGAGACCCTGTGCTTCCCTGTAAGAAGCTCACAGCCTCCACTCTGGCTTCTGTGGCCGTGCAGGTAACAGAGCACCGGTCTGTCCTGCTCGCCCACCCTCAGGGTCACCACTCAGGTCTAGGCTCTCCAGAGGTGCTTGTGAAGGATCAGAGAGAAAGGAGTTCATGGTCCCAGCCGCTGATCGCTAAAGCAGTCAGATCTGTGCCACATCACAGCTCGGCATTCGTGGGCTTCCCCATCCGAGCTCCGCGGTATTCATGCAAGGCAGCTGTGGTGAGCGCTGTTTTATGGATGAATAAACAGACATGTGCAGAAGCTAAGAGACTTGGCCAAGGTCACAGCGGTCTTCAGACTCCATGTGCCACCCTCTGTCCACTAGGCCATGCTACCGTTTAAATGGATGCAGGGTAGTATGCCCCTCCCAGGTGCCTTTGGTTTGCTCAGGCCTTCAACTACTTGTTCGGCAAACATCAAGTGCAGGCTATCCCCGAAGGTCACTCTGTTGAGCGCTGGAGACAACAGAGAATGTGCTTCCACTCTTAGGAAACAAAACCGAAACCGAAACAACTACTTTACTATCCTCACTTACAGCGAGCAGTTGTGTGATGTGTATATGTAAAAATCAATCAATCAACCAAACTCAGAAACGGAGAGGAGACAATAGAAGAGTGGCTTCCGGGCTGGGGGTGGAGGACGTCAGGAGAGGTTGGCAGATGGGACCTCTCAGCCACAGGAGGAATACGGTCTACGGATCTAACATGTGCCCTGGTGACTACAGATGACAGCATTCTATCGTGCCCCTGACATTTGCTAAGAGAGTGGAACTTACACGTTTTCATCGTAGAGAAACAAGATGAGTGTGTGAGGTGATGGGTGTGTTCATTAGCGTGATGGGGGAGGTCCTTCCATACTGGGCCAATAGATCATCATCTAGCAGGCTTTGCATACATATGTATTATTTTATTTGTCAATTAAACCTCAATAAAGCTCAGAACAAAAGTCATAAGAAAAGGTTAGGTGCTGTGCAGGTGCGTGTGGGGGTGTGATGGGCGCTGGTGAGGGAGGCTGGGAAGGCTTCTCTGAAGAGGAAGGGAGAGAAGACCCTGGGGGGCTGCAGGGCTGGTGGGAACGCAGGGCCGGGTAGGGACCAGATGGTGCATCCCGGTGCAGGGACTGTGTTCATAGAGGAGCGTGGGGTGCCTGCTGTGTGGGCTGAAAGAGGAGTTGGAAGAGGAGGGCTGGAGATATACCCTCGAGAACTCCGGTGTCTGCTCTGCGTGTTGTACGTCCTGGGAGCCACACGGGGACCCCGCATGACCAGATGTGAGCCCCAGGCTTGGGAAGTATAAGGGCTTTTCTAACAGGATAAGATTTAACTTGGAAGTTTTGGGTTTTTGTTTTGTTTTTAATTTTTGGAGAAAAAAAACAACCAAACAAAATCAAACAACCAACAGACAAAAAAGAACAACAAAAAAAAACCAGCCAAAGATAGTTACCACTGGATTAACACTGAAGAAGAGTAAGTGACTTAGAACCACGTACTAACATAAGTCCCCTAGAGGCTTGGTGTATGTTTCTCCGGAAAGAAGGACGTCCATATTTGTTTTGCTGCATGTTTCTATAGAACTGAATGGTGTGTTCAATAAATAGTCCCACATAGCTGGTCATATACAGCTCTTATGAATATGTTCAGGGATGACTTTTTACAATGTATTGAGCATTGGGGCACCTGGGTGGCTCAGTTGGTTGAGTGTCCAACTTCGGCTCAGGTCATGATCTCACGGTTTGTGGGTTTGAGCCCCGTGTCGGGCTCTGTGCTGACAGCTCAGAGCCTGGAGCGTGTCTTCTGATTCTGTGTCTCCCTCTCTCTCTGACCCTCCCCTGTTCACGCTGTCTCTCTCTGTCTGTCTGTCTGTCTCTCTCTCTCTCAAAAATAGAACATTAAAAAAAATGTTTTTAATGTATTGAGCACCTAGGACATCACAGGCACGACTCAATCTTGGCAGGTTTGAAGCTGACTATTGTACTAGAGGAAGGAGTTTCGTGAGCTAATGCTGAGGCCTTGTGCAGGAGAGCCCGGTGCAGGCAGGGGGAGCACATTCAAGACGCTATTCAGATAAATAGGCCCTGGCTATTTATCACCTGATGCAGATGATTTGTAAGTCAGTATTTCCACAATAAATATGGACAGACGAGCTGAATCACAGCCATGGATATATGTCTGGAGAAAACTAAGTTCTTGTTAGTTTCAAAGCAAATCTCAAAATAACTATAGGAAAACAGTTAGAACTCTATACTTTATATGATATATATTCTTTGGTTAATTATGTATATGTATATATAATTATATGCTTATCGATAAATATATATACTCTTGGGTTAATCAGTTGTATGCAATGTCATGGTCAAAAGTTAACTTCACATCCCCCATGGAGTGAAAATACACAGCCCTTCCAATGGTGACGA
Organism: Mungos mungo; assembly: GCA_004023785.1. Classification (NCBI taxonomy): domain Eukaryota; kingdom Metazoa; phylum Chordata; class Mammalia; order Carnivora; family Herpestidae; genus Mungos; species Mungos mungo. Next base: position 2,962 of record PISW01002736.1, read on the forward strand.
TCACGGTGCTCAACTGGACAAAGACGCTGGCGGGAAGCTGGTGAGTCTTTAGAAACCACCACTCAAAGTCTCCCAGACGGAAGGGGCCCTCGGAGAAACCTTCTGGGAATTGCTGTGGAAAAGAAAGGACTTTCTGATGAGCACCTTGGAATCCGAGGGAAGCGCAGCGTGCATCTGTACCAAAGCAGAGTCTCTGCCCGTGCAATCCAGGGGCCACCACACCATCCTCCCAGCTCGCTGCTTCCACAGCCTGTGGACACTCCCATCTGCGCCTGGGCTGGGGGCTCACCCTGGATGACTGAGCGTATTGACTGAGCCCCTGCTTGGCTGTTCAACCTGAGTAACCCGACCCAGGTGACGAAGAGAACAAGCAGTGTGACTTGTCCTCTCTGCAGCTGGCTGGCTTCCTGCAGCTCTGACCGAGCCCGGTGGCCCTAGGTGCCACGCGCTAGCTGCTTTGGGGGGATGGTCTGGAGTGCTTGCGGGGAAGGGACCACAGGATGAGGCTACCTGCTCCAGGTAACTGCTGGCACCTTGGGGTGACGTCCCCCTGATATGGGCAACGCACACTGTGCTGTCTTAGCTTCCGAAGCTATGTTTCCTGCAGGAGGCAGATACGCACATTTCGCCAATAAACACTAAGTGCGGTCTGCAAATGTGAGTGATCCAACCGCCAGCCAGAGACACAAAGCGGGAAGCAGGAGTGCAGCGAGGGGTTGGTTGAACTGAAAGCCAGAACGATTTCCATCTTAACATCACAGACGCAGAAACTGTAGAAATACAGTTGACCAAGGGAATAATAACCCTCCTAAGCTTTTCCATTCTTTACGCATAAGAACTTGACACCCACGTGTGGTTGCCATGTATTAATGTTTTCAGTGGCTGCGATTTACTGAGTAGCATTGTTGGCTTCCCGTTTCCAGGATGAACCACATTCTGAAGTGTAGAAAAAGAGAGCTTCTGGTGTAAGTGGTTTGATACACAATGACTAAGATTGATCATGCGTTAATATTTCCAACATAACTTTAAATAAATCGATACATGAAAATGCATGGATTTAAATCAAAAGTCTGGAACTAACTCAAAAGTTCATTTACTCCATTAGGGCTGCCTCGAGGTGAGAACTCTATCTATTAAGTTAACATCTCTGATGAATAAAATTGCATAATTTCCTGAAGAAATATGTTCTCTTATTTCAACTTAGTAAGATATTACTCCCAGTATTTCACCAAAATAATAACTACTGAAATTTTAACACAGTCTCTTCATTCTATGCTTAGTAGACACCAAACATCTGTTCAGAATGAATTTTTACCATTAGGGTTTTTTAATATACTGAGAGACACACAAAATCATAGCTGTTTTATTTACTCTCTTTTACAACGTAAGTGGGACGTGTCTACAAACTCATTGTGCAACCAGTCCCGGATCACACTGTGAAGTAGGTAAAGATTTTTGGCCAAATGGCATTAAAACTGCCTATCTCCTGAGCCAGAACGTCAGCCCTCCAGGCCCTGAAGGTCAGATGCGCCCTCACCACTGTAGACCAGAAAGCATGATTTTCTAGCACTGTGACACATTCTGATCTCAGGATGTGGCCAAGTAACCAAGACAAGAGAGAAGACAGTAAGGACCACCACGATCATTTATTGATTTGTAAAGTATGCCATAACTCATCAAAGGGACAGAATAGAATTGCATTCTCTACAGAAAACTCAAATGATAAGTTCAAAAGGGAAACCAGGTCACATCACTTCCTCATCCGGACATTCTGAGTCTCACCTTGTACTTAACCTAAATGCCATCTGCCTCCAGTGGATGCCCCCACAAGGCCTTGAAGGAATTTGCCCCAAGGCATCTCTTGAGCTTTTCCACACCTCAGCATGTTCCTTCTTCTGTGGCTCCTCCTCCCTCTGGGTCTCCCTGTGTTCTCTGTCTGCTTCGTCTTCTTCCTGACCCACACAATCCATTCGGATCTCGGCTCGAGAGCAGACACTCAGAAGGGTGTTTCTGACCGAGTGATAACATGTCCCGCCCTGCCGTTGCCAGTTGCTGTCTTCCTGACTTGTTTGATGGATCCTCTGTCTCACCCTCTCCAGAAGGTCTCCTCCATGGGAGAAGAGGCCTTCCCTCTGTTGACCACTACTGTACACAGGGGCTCGCTGGTACCCACTGGGCACGCCATGACTGTTGGTGGAATGTGTTAGTTCATACTGAGCCCCTCATGTGTCCCCAGAAAAAATCTGGGATACAACCAGACCTCTGTTACTGACCCTGGGAATCGGTCCCACCAGGCTTCACATCATGATCTTGTCTAGATCCCAGTTCACTGGGCTCTGAAGACGTTTCTACGACCGTCACCACCAAACACACACATACACACACTTCTGATGGACACACTCTCTCTCAAATACATTAATTCATTAAATCTGACTGTGACTCAGCCTTTTACTGAAGGACATTGGATCCCTTTAGGGATCAAATTCGCAGAAGGGCAAAGTCATGTACCTCAGCAACACTGTTCCTCTTCTTTAAACATGATGACCTAGGAACAGGCTTTGTTCCTATGCTCACTGTCTTAGAATGTTCCAGTACATGGTCCTTCTTTCAGAGATATCCCTGGGCACTACCTGCATGCCAACAAAGGGGAACTTACCAGCTGCACTGGCGATAAATTTGTGTGCATTGTTCTCCATTTTCCCTCTGCTCAAACACTCCAGTGATCTTTCTTGTTTACCCACAGTACGGTTAAGTTTTTAAGGATAGCATAAAATCCCTCCAAGATCCAGCTATGCTCTCCAGCTTTATTTCTCATTGCTCTGCCTGACTCCCTTCACACTTCAATATTGAACCATCAATATTTGCAGGGACCCAAACGCCCCATAGCATGTCGTGCTATTCTGGGTCTTCTCACACTTTTCTCTTACTCAGAACCCCCTCCTCCCTCTCTCCTGGAAATCTGAACGCAATCCAGACACCCTCTCCTCTAGGAAACTCCTACAAATACCCTCTGCTCCCTGCCAAGTCAGGTGAGGCACGTCTTTCAAATTCTAGGGCATTTTGTGCATAACCTCTCCCACGATGTGTTGGATGCATCAGTTTATGGGTTTCCCTGACTTCTTTCCTGGAATCCAGGGGCTGAAACATGACTTGTCATGTTTGGTTCCATGCCCCTGTCCCAGTGCAGCCCACATTGCAGGTATCCAATAAGGGAGCTGGATCGAATTTAATTTCAAATGACTTGAGGTGGCATTCCAAGGAATGGTCATCTGACTTGGATGAGTGAGGTAGTGTAAAAGAAAGAGGGAAGCAGGGAAGTAAGAGACAAAGCAGTTGGTAACTGAAAATCACTCTAAGAAGTTCCAGGAACTTTGTGAAGGTAACACAATCCTGCAAAGCACTTCTTGGGTTTTTCATGCAAACTCTGTGACACAGATGGACAGGTTAGCCCAGGTATTTCCCCAGATCGAGATTACAAACCCAAGTTTATGAGACACATGGGAGCCCATCCTGGGCACTGTGCTAGATGCCTCAAATGTATTAGCTCTTTACTCTCCACCTCTGTGCATGAGCGGACATTGTTCTTCTCCCCATTCTTGGGGCAGGAAAGAGACCTTGCTACACAGGATGTCTGTATGTCTAGAGTGACATCTCTCACGTTAAGCATCCCTCCTACCTCCAACCCCTGTTCTTTCTCAGCAGCACAGTCAACCTCTCACAGTCGAAGGGAAGGGAGCAGAACTCAGACTGTGGACAGAGTGGCTTCCTCATTTCCCAAGGTGCCTGAGCCACCGCAGTGTGGCACCTGCCAGGATGCCTTTCTGACAGTCGGGCCTGCCCTTAGCTATGCTGTGAAACTGTGCCTTTGCTCTAATTTTTCATTTTCTTTTCTCTTCAGAATTGTGTATCTATCTACATATTGTCCTGTAGTCTCTCTCTCTCTCTCTCTCTCTCTCTCTCTCTCTCTCTCTCTCTCACACACACACACACACACACACACACACACACACACACACACAACTTATTCTTCGCGAATACGATTGCTCCTTCTCTTATTCAGTGCCTCATGTCCCAGATTTATGATTCTGCCCACCCCCTCCCATCATCGCTGCACCTGTCCCTCCAGTGGTCTGCCAGTTTTCTGCTTGGAATAGCTCACCCTGAGAACATAGATAACGCGGTCACTAACTCAAAGCTGTCCCAAGGTGTTGCTTTCTTCACTGGGATTTCTGTTTTACAGAAATAAATCACTGCTGCCCCCAAACGATGTTCTGATTGGAACTTATAAAGCAGTGCATGAAGTCAGTTGTGAAAATAGGGTTGGAAAGGATGGCATTGAAAAGAAAGAACGGAAACTTCTATTTACATCCTGAACTGCCTGCCATTTGCAAGCTGTGTGGTGCGGGCTCGTCCCTTACTATCCCCCTTCCTTGTGTGTGTGATGGGGCTTCTAATTTTGACATTCAGTTGCACCATGGCATTGAGTAGGGGTTCTTAGGGTTTTTTTGTTTTGTTTTGTTTTGTTTTTTGCCTAGCTCTGTTTGTAAGAGAATTCTAAAGAGTTTGCCATTTTCTTGGAGAGGGATTTTTCTAATCATTTTTAAGATTAAGTATTTTACACACACCTACACAGAGTAAAATATTTTTTAGTAATAAACACCCAGGTAAATATGTCATTTTTAGATTCCCAAATTTTATATGTCTATATCCCTGAAATATTATTTATAGTATCTGATTTATTTATATGGGCAGTGCACTGCACACACTCCTGTACCTGGGTCCTTCCGTTCAATATTATGTCTGTGGGAGTCACTCGTGCTGCACGTGGAAGTAATCGGACTTTTTTCTTTTTCATTTCTGTCTAGTATCTCGCTGTGTGGATATATATATAATTTCTTTAAAATATTTTTAATGTTTGTTTTTGAGGAGAGAGAGAGACAGTGTGAGCAGGGGAGGGGCAGAGAGAGAGGGAGACACAGAATCCGAAGCAGGCTCCAGGCTCTGAGCTGTCAGCACAGAGCCCGACACGGGGCTCGAACCCACGGACCGTGAGATCATGACCTGAGCCGAAGTCGGATGCTTAACCGACGGAGCCCCCCAGGCGCCCCTCTAATTTCTTAATCTGATGTGCTGATGATGGACACTTAGGTTATGTCCAGGGTCATAGTACCGACAATTACGGATGAGGCATCTGCGGACGTTCCCCACACCTGCCTTCTGTTGCACGTGCGCACTCCTTTCTGCCGACTCACACCTGGAGCGAGGGGAGGGGTCGCGGAGAAGGCCGGGTTCAGCCTCCCGGTGAAACAGCTGTCCAGAGGGGAGCACACCACTAAATTTCTGCCAACGGTGTCCGCCCATTTGCGAGTTTTTAAACTAGCTCTTGCAGCAGCAAGCCGTGTTAGGTGACTCGGGGTGAGCGGGAAGCAGAGGAAGGACTCCGTATTCCTTCTCCTGGCTCTCTTCAGGCCTTCTGTGGGGGAGATGTTGTTATTCTCATTTTATGGAGGAAGACAGCAAGGAACACAAGGCAGAAAGTACTTAACGGAAAAGTGGCCAAGAATCCGCAGCTTGGAACCCAGAGACTGGCATCGTCTTAGGGTTTTTCAACGACTGGAGTTGGCATTTTGTAAGAATCTTTGTTTTCCAGAGACTGTAACATATGTATTTAGTGTAAGTGGTCATGTATCTGATTTGAGTGAAATTATATTTATTAGAGACTTTCCTTCTAGAGGCTTAGAGGTTTTAAGAATGTGTCAGAGCTTATGAAATTAGATTTTGCTAGCTAATCTTTTTATAATGTTTATGTTTTTAAGAGAGAAAGCATGAGTGGGGGAGGGGCAGAGACAGAAGGCTATGAGGCGGGCTCTGCACTGACAGCAGAGCCCTACGTGGGGCTCGAACTCAAACCCTGACTGAGATCATGACCTGAGCTGAATCAGATGCTCAACCGACCGAGCCACCCACGCGCCCTTCAGCTAACTTATCTGATTAAAACGTGATCTATCCCTTCCTACCTCCCTGAAATGTCCCCTTGGAAAAGTAGACAGTATCCATGTCATAGAAGTGAGCAAGAGCGCCCCCTGTAGGGCATCTCACTACTTCTGCCCAGCAGAGTTCCCTGAGGACTCGGGAAGGGTATCAGCAGCCAATTTCCTTCTTTCTTTCAACATATATTAATTGAGTGCCTTCTGGGTTCTAGATTACAGTCCTTACTATTTTGCGGAGTTGCCATTCTATCGGGCGAGATGGACACATCAGTGCTAAGATCTGTGTCTCTCATCTCTCAGGTTGAGTCTTGGCAATTGTATCAAGTCACCTTGGAGCATGGGGTAAGCATAAATGTCATCCAAATTTGAATTAATCTGAGAAGACGAAGTTTCCAGTTTTCCAAGATACATTCCTAACAACACGAACATTTTCATTTTATATAAAGCTCTCCATTTATTTATTTATTTTTTAATGTTTATTTATTTTTGAGAGAGAGAGAGATAGCACAAGTGGGGGAGGGGCAGAGAGAGAGAGACAGAGAGACAGAGAGAGACAGAGGCAGAATCTGAAGTAGGTTCCAGGCTCTGAGTTGTCACACAGAGCCCGACTCAGGGCTCGAGCTCACGAACTGTGAGATCATGACCTAAGCTGAAGTTGGCTTAACCAACTGGTCACCCAGGTGCCCCTGAAGCTCCCCATTTTAAATACAAAGTAAAATTAATAGTTACATGGAGCTATCACCTAAAAAGAAAGCTAACGATTTGTGTCAACACAAAAGATTTAAATCCATGGTCAGGTTCTCCCTTGATTTATGAGGCTGGTGTTCTCTGTATAAACTGGGGCTTTATTACAAACAGTCAAAACGATTTATCAGTTTCAGAAATCAATGAGAGTTTCATTTTGTGGGAATTGTACTTTTATAAATAGCCGGGTAAATATATGTAAACCTGGAGCTCAACACACATTGTTACTCAATAGGAAAGTAGTATCTGTGGTTCAATGTTAATATATCTTTAAAAAATCCATCTTGTAGACATCAAAAACGTCTACATGACTGATTGTGCTAACAAGGCATTTATTTAATTATAATTAATGAGGGAGGCAACATATAATGAATGAGCTCAATTTTCAGCTGATTTAAAGAAGTAATGTGTCCTACATAAATCTGTCCTTCCAGGAGAACCCAATATATACACAACATATTGCAAATATATCAAGTGGCTTTTATTGCATTTGCCATTTCTTTGTTCACGTTGCTATTTTAAAAGTGAATATTTCTTAGGAGTGGCAAGTATAAACCAGTTTTTCTTGTCAGTCAACCTCACTACCACTTTCGGCATAATTTATTGCATGATCGAAGAGATAAAAGCCAAAGAACAAAGTGTAAAATCCAGAGAATAAAGAATGTAGAGATGAAAGTTAAAGACACAAAGAGAAAAAAGAATATGTTATGGTGGTGGTTGTTTATTTGACCAAGAAAAGCACCGACTTAAAAAGAAGCTATTCTTTGTTTTTACAAGTTATAAAATTCTACTCAGGCATGGTACTACTGAACAGAGAAGTTTGTCATCGAGAGACACCACCAGAAGCTTTCATTAGCAGTTTAGAATCCCAAAGAATTTTTTATAGGTATCGCACATAATTTGGAATCATATTTACTCCAAAGCATACTGATGGAATTTTTATATTCTTGCTAGTGACCACAAATGATCAATGTGACTGCAGTCATTTAAAAAAAAAAATGCCATAAGCATAGGAATGTGTATTTCTTAAAAAATGTACCCTCCTCCACATACTAATCCAAGATTCAGACTCTGATGGAAGATATACATAGATATTTTAAAAAGCCTGTGGTAAACACTATGTAAGCTTTCTCTTCTACTATTGGTTTTCTGGATTTGTTTTAGATTATTTGTAACATTTTTTATTAATTTTTGAGACAGAGAGAGACAGTGTGGTTAGGGGAGGGGCAGAGAGAGAGAGAGGGAGACCCAGAATCTGAAGTAGACTCCAGGCTCTGAGCTGTCAGCACAGAGCCCAACGCGGGGCTTGAACCCAGGAACCCTGAGATCATGACCTGAGACAAAGTCAGACGCTTAACCGACTGAGCCACCGAGGCGCCCTGGTTTTCTGGATTTCTCACCTACTATGCTTTTCTTTCTTTAGTTGTGTCAGTAATAACCTTGAGTTTTGTTTTTGCTTTTGTTTGTTGTTATTTCCTTGAAACAAAAGTGCGCTATGAATTGGGGCTCCCTGGGGTTCAGTCTAGGCAGAGAAAATGGGGACGACAGAGATGCACAGCCTGTTCTCCTCGTGGGACTGGAAGGGTCCCACTGACCCACGGAACGAAACACCCGAATGCTCCCAGCTGCAAAGTCATACAGGGAGACGGCCAGGAGGGTGGCTTGCTGGGGACTTGAGAGGGGACCCCGTCTTCTCCTGAGCTCTTGCTCCATCGAGTTACTTCTGGGACCCACAGGCATGTTCTAGAATCAGCAGAAAGGACTCTCTGTAGCTTCCACTTCTATAAATTAGTGATATTTCTGCCCTCTGGATGCAGTGCTTTCCTGAATAACGTTTACCGCCCTCCTTCTGAGGGTCCTTGCGTCCTCTCTTGAAGGTTTCTTGACAAAATCCTGGATATTCCTCATTTGGTTAGTTTTCTTCTCAAAGGGTAACATCTGGTACTGACCCCTGTCTTCCACAGACTGTCTGCTTACACTTGGCCTCAGGCATGAGCCCTCCTTTGAAATAAGGTCTATGTGCTCATGAGAGTAAACATACAGCAGCTCCCTGACATCAGTCGTCTTGGAGTTGAACTTCAAGATCAGTCTGAACAGGTTCTCGAATATATTACTGTTAAGCCATGTTCATCCCTTTTTATATTTCTGCATCTTTTTATATCTTTGCACTATGTGCAATGTTTCTACTCATCACTTCTTAATATATATATAATATACATATATATAATTATATGGTTATATATAATTATGTAGTTATAATAGTTGATATGTACGTTTTTATTTATTTATCAATGGCTGATATGTCTAAGCTATTGCAATGTTCTGCCAACCAGAATGTTACTTATATCTACCAATAAGGGCCATCTTCAAATTTGGTATTCTGTTTTTTGCCTCTCTTCCAATCACTGGTATAGATGCCAAATTGGCTGATCAGGTTTGAGGAATGACACCTAGAAATTATTTTCTGTAGTTCAATGCCAATCTATTAATCAGGGTCAGGACCTTTGGAGAAGATCAATCAATAGCTTAAGAACAACTCTATTGATCAACCTACCTACCTATTGGTCAGACAGTTTGCTTTCCAAATATTGATTTATGATTTTTCTCAGTCAGGGATATATATCTCCTTGGGTGTGGACGGATACAGACAAAATTCAGATGAATTCCCTACAAGACTGCACGGGGGACTTCACACCCTCACCCACCGTGTCCCCAGGTGACCCCACCTCCCACCACCCAATGGGCTCTTCCCCACTTTACATGTTCGGACCATACATTACGCATATCCCCCGCTGTGACTACAGGGATAGTAAATGGGCTTAAAATCTAAAGGCAGGTCGATCTGTCTGGAAAAGGAGATCAGCCTTGCCTGGTCCCGGGAAAAGAAACAAATTGTAATGACTCTTGTAAAACAGTGCATGCGCACTTCTTCTTTATCAAAGAAGATAAAGGTCAGAGCTTTCTGGCAGCATCGGAAGACAATGTGAGATGGGCAAGGCTCCTGATGATGGATAAATACATTTTGGTAAAACAGAATTGACCCAGCCTTTTAAGTCAGGCAATTCATTGAAGGTCCACCTGCCCCAGGGACCCCAGTGACAAAGCCAGAGCACCGCCACGCGTGTTCCTCAGCACCATCTGTAACCATCTGCGTGCACATCCCTGAAAATTGCCCTCAGTTTTCTACCTCGTGTCCAGAAGCACACAATGAAGGCATATGGGTTTTAAATGTGTTTTAGATAAGACACAATCAGACTATTTGTCAGAGCATTACTAAAATCTCCCGGAGAGTCTAGCATGATATCACTTTTCATTCTGCCTTTCAGGGAGCTGTTTGCAAACTGTCTTTCTGACATACTAGATTCTAGAGCATGGGGGCTAATTATAATCTCCTCGTTTTGGGGTCCTGGCTGGCATGTGGCTGGTGTTTAGGGAATGTGGCCTTCGCTGAACGCTCATGGCCATGATCTGGGGGAAGCATGAGGAGTTTGCTTGGGAGTGCGTTTTGCTCTCTGACACGTTCATGCGATTGTTATTTGCAGATGCAAAACAGAATTGTTTTCAATGGATCTCCTAATAAGGTGAAGCCTTTTTATGGTATTTATAAGAATTATTGACCATTAAAAACGCATGGGCAACGACACTATATTATTCAGGTATAAACACTAGGAATTCCTTACCAAGAGGAAGTCTCAGAATCAAACCCACGTACTAGTGACCATAGGCTTTGTTTCACTCAGCTATGGAAAATCTCACACTTTTCATGTTCCCTTACATGTAAATTATTAAAGCAGGGAGCGGGGTTTATGTACTGCAAATATATTTTCCAGCTGAAAGGGCATGGTGCGCACTTGCCTATTCGTGCAGCCTATATGCTTTACCATTTTTAATGAGTGGATAAAGAAATCAACAGGACAACTGTGGATATTTTCTCGCTAGGTAAATAACGAGTTAAAATGAATGATAATATATTTACTTACTGATTAAAACTTAGTAATAATTCAAGCAAAACAGTAAAATGCATTGCATGCTGTCAAAGCAAGAAACTTTACTAGTAAGTTGCTAGTATCATTTGTAGAATTTCCAAAGTTAATTGTTCATGAAAGATCTAGAAGGTATTTCTAAACTTATATCTCTCGCTCCATCTCTAGCAAGGGAATCCTGAAACTTCAGGATAAAAAGACCAAAGTATCTTCTGCTGTTTTTTGTATATCAGATGGGGCGTTCTTACCTTGAAATTGGGCGTTAAATCCTTTGCGCCGATGGTTGCTGTCAGATGTGAAATGCAGTCGTAACCAGTTCTTGCTGCTTATAACAGGAGAAGGAAGGTTCATGCCAGTCAGCCTGCAAGAGAACCAGAAAAAAATCTCCCTTGTAAACCAATGAACAAATGTTCTCTATCAAACCCACTTAAAAAATTAATGTTTATTTTTGAGAGAGAGATAGAGAGACAGAGCATGAGCAGGGGAGGGCAGAGAGAGAGGGAGACACAGAATCTGAAGCAGCTGCAGGCTCTGAGCTGTCAGCACAGAGGCCGATGTGGGGCATCAACCCACAAACCGTGAGATCGTGACCTGAGCCGAAATTGGACGCTTAGCTGACTGAGCCCCCCAGGCGCCCCTCCAACCCACTTTTAAAATCGACTCCTGACAGTTGCAATTTTGAGCTGCTTAGAAGAGAGATTCTGGATTAGCCGTGCTGAAACCTTGAAATGGCTCAGGTAATTTCATGTCTGCCCACATATCAGTGCTATATTTTACCCCTCATGACGTGAAAGTGTTCACCCATACTTGACATTTTTATTCTTCTTTATTAATGATGTGTACATGATCTTTAGATATGTTATTACTATTTATCAGGACCTCAATCCTCAATACTTACAAAAGGACAAGAAATAGGCAAATGGTAACCTTTTGCCTTTCGCCCTTTGAACACTTTGTGATTCTGATTCGCCCTCAAATACACTGTTTGTGGTGCTTGATGGCATCCTGTATTTCTAGTCTCCTGTCCTCAGAGGTCCAGACAGGGCACTTCCCCACTCACAGGAAGAAGAGCAATATTTAGGGGACTTGGGACAAGCCCTGTTAAAGAGATTTAAGATGAGATAAAATTATGTTTGGGGAAAGTGGTGTATTAAACACACTTAAATCTTTCAAAATCAGACACACTCTGTGGCTGAGCTGTTTAAGCCCCCCTCCTAGTTTACACTGTATGGTTAGTTGTCAGAAAAAGAAAAAAAAGTGAGTCATTTACTTCCTGCTACTGAAAACCTCCCATCATTAAGAAGGAAAGTCTTCTCAGGTGCTAAAACCTCTCCCTGTTGGAGACCCAGGGCCACGCTCAGCTTTGGCCATGGACAGAAGTACCCTTGGACGGGAATGCCTCTTGGTCCGCCTCGTACAGGCTGAGGTGGGACCGTTGCCTCCTCTTTTCTGATTCTCCACTTTCCAGTGTGTAAACTGGAGCTGAAAACAGTCCACCAAGGCGTTGAAAGAGATGATCAAGACACGTGCGTAAATGTCCCGAATGCACATTTAAAATGTCACCCCTAGTTATGCATCATTGTAGAGTTATTTTGCACCTCAGCTGCCAAATCTGCTTGCAAAACGATGCTCATTAGTGCCGGTGGTCAGTAAAGGTTTAAGCAATGCGCTGCGGCTCAGATCTGCGCTGCCCTTTGCGGGCTGGCCTGCGTGCACCTGCTCGGTGAGGCTGCGCCCCGCGCTGGTGCGCAGGATTTCCTGGGCGCGGGCTGGCCACCTTGAGCGCTTCCCTCCCTTCCACAACCTGGAGGAAAAGCAGCATCGAATGAAATGAAATATGTAGTCCAGCTCTCTGATGTCAGGGTGTTCAAGTTAAACTCTCAGGTTTAAAATCATGCAGGATCCGTTTAAAATGAAAAGCCAAACCTTGGCTGTAACCAATTGCAACAGTGTTTATGTCGCCGTTGAAAGAATCTTCTGTGAGAGGAGACACACTGGTCGGATCTGCCTATTTGCTTGCCTGTGTGTAGTGCTGACTGCTGACGGCGGATAAGCTGCGCCCAGAAGACACGGCATTATCCTTTGTTGGAAGGCCCCCTCCCCCACCACCTCGTGAGCATCTGTTACAGATTCTATGAGAAGAGGTTACCTCTTCGCCTAATACTGACAATGGCCCGAGATAAGTGACTTCTGGGTTCAAAAACCCAGGCTATCCTGCTTACCTACATTCACTCACTGGCAGTTTTACAACTGAATTTCATCTTTATTTGTTGAGGCAAATTTTTTCCCTCAATTAGGTCCTTTTCGATTGGTTCTCAAAAGCAGGGTGGGACTACATTTAGTTGTGTATCCGCTTTAATAATGTGCATCAGTAAATGCCGTCTCCACCTCCCACATGTTTCAAATTCCTACTCACAAAAAAGCCAGTTTTGTGTCAACCAACAAACCTCATCTCTAAAGTGAAGACGTATTTTAGGGTTTAGTAGGAACACGGTTTATTTCAACATTCATTTATTTTATTTTTTGAGAGAGAGTGTGCAAGCAAGGGAGGAGAGGAGAAAGAGGGAGAGGGAGAATCCAAGCAGGCTCCACAGAGCACCAACATGACCTGAGCCGAAATCAGGAGTCGGACGCTTAACGGACTGAGCCCCTCAGGCGCCCCCGTAACACGGATTCTGCGGCAGCTGTTGGACTCGGTTGTCGTTGCGAAGATGCACTCATGACATGGATTTGGTCGTGTTCCAGCCACCCTCACTTACAGAGGTCTGCACCTCATGTGATGTTTCTACTAAACAAAATGTTACTTTTTCCCCTGTTTTCAAGGTTTTATTTAAAGTCCAGTTAATTAACATACAGTGTAATATTAGTTTCAGGTGTACAATCTAGTGGTTCAACATTTCCATACATCGCCTCAGCTCATCACCACAAGCGCATCCTTCACCCCGTGATCTGGGTCCCCAGACCCCACCCACCTCCCCTCTGGTGACCATCAGTGTGTCCTCTAGAGTCAAGAGTCTGTTTCTTGGTTTGTCTCTCTCTCTCTCTTTCTCCCACTTTGCTTGTTTTTTGTTTGTTTGTTTGTTTGTTTCTTAAGTTCCACATATGAGTGAAATCACCCCAATGTTTACAGCAGCATTATCTACAATAGCCCAACTAGGAGATTGGCCAATAGCCCAACTAGGAGATGTCCCAAGAGTCCTCTGACTGACCAATGGATAAAGAAGAAAAGAATATATATCTATATATTTTATGACTCAGCCATAAAAAAGAATGAAATCTTTTTGCAGTGATGTGGATGGAGCTAAAGGGTGTTATGCTCTATAATGAGTCAGTCAGAGAGAGAAAAGTGTTACTCTTTCCTGCCGGTTTTTCAAGCACTGAACAGTGTAAAAATCATTCTTACTTTTTCGGCCAGATGTGGCCTGTGAACCGTGGTTTTCCGACCCTTGCTTTGGCACATGCGAGGCGATTTGTAAAAAGTCCTGAGCACATAGATAATTAGATCATGTACATCAAGGTAGTGCAACTAGTTTAAAAAGTATGTAACTCCTAGACAGATGCATTTTATACAGGCTCAAGGGGAGGACTTTGTAATAATTATATAATTCATTTTCTGTGGTGAGAGGCAAGCCGTGCCAATGAGTCACACTCCAGAGCGGATCCATGTGCACGGATGTCTTGATTGGTCCATGGGAAGTAAACAGATACCCATATCCTATCTCCTCAGGTGTAGGTTTGGTGGTGGTCCTATATGAGACATATCCTTTGGAACTTTGACTTTTTCTGTCCTCTTCCACAGGCCTAGGCTAATCTTTTTTTTTTTTTTTTTAATGTTTGTTTACTTACTTTTGAGAGAGAGACAGAGAGAGAGCACAAGTGGGGGGAGGGTGGTTAGACAGAGAGAGAGGGAGACCCAGAAGCCAAAGCAGGCTCCAGGCTCCAAGCGGTCAGCACAGAGCTCGATGCGGTACTTGAACTCACAAGTCATGAGATCATGACCTGAGCCGAAGTCAGATGCTCAACCGACTGAGCCACCAAGGCACCCCAGGCCTGGGCTAATCTTAAAGCTGCAATTTAACAGAAAGATTACATTATAGGATCAATTGTTCCTTCATTGCAAAGTAATTTAAAGGAAGTTGACTCATACAAGCCAGTGGATATTATAATAGATTTACTAGGAACTTGGATGAGTCAGACAAGATGTGAAGAATTGAACTGAATAGATTGGTGGCGTCAGATTGGCTCCCAGAGGTGTCCCCACCTTAATCCCCAGGCCCCGTGACTATCTGACCCGATGTGGCAAAAGGAGACTTTGAAGATGTGATAAAGTCACAGACCGAGGGGGGATTATCCTAGATTATGGGGTAGCCCAGTGCAACAAAAAATGGAAGAGGAGAGACAGGAGCGTCAAGGAGAAGAAGGAACCCAGGGAGGAGGTCAAGGGGATGCACAGGAGAGCTGTAGCCATGGCCGTTGGCCCTGAAGACTTGAGAGAGGGTCCGCGGGCCACAGAATGGGGGTGGCTCTTACATGCACTCTCTCCTAGAGCGTCGAGGAGGAACGCATCCCTGCTGACATTTTAGTTTAACTCCAGCATAGCCTGTGTATGATTTGTAACTGGTACCACCATAAAATAATAATTCCATGTTGGTTTAACCCTTCGTGGCTGTGTTAATTTGTTACAGCATTGGAAAACGAACCCTTTAGTGTATATGTTGTGTGTTTCATTCTAAAACGGTCCGAAAAGAGAGGAAATATCGTAGAGCATGTCATCACTCTGAACCTATTAATAATCTTACGGGACCCACTTATTTTAAACACATTGTAAAGTTATCAGGCATTGAAAATCCATCATCACTGGGTTGTTTCTCTGAAAAGCCATGCTCAGTTCTTAGCTCTATGTCTTTGAACTCTGCTGGATTTGGTTTTCTAATAAGTAAGTCATTTGGGATGTGAGAAATTATGGGGCAATAGTGGGGGCCTGACATGAATAGTGAGCATAAGATACATAGCAGAAACATTTTACAGAGAAAGGATGAAATAATGGCAGGGATCAACATATGTTTTTGTCTATTAGTTGAGAGTGTCTAATGTATTCTTAATTTTTGTCTTATACTCATAAAAGCAAAGGAAAACTACCTGGTGAAATTGGGGGATTCTAGTATATTTGGACTTAAAAATTAAAGAACACATCAGTGTGATCTGCCAGGAAAGGGTCTTCCGGAGGGAATGTGAGAGGTACGTCATTTCTGGAGCATCTCAAACTAGGTCAGGAAACCCATAATGCCTCACAGTGAGAATATTGAGCAGTCCCTTTAGGCATGGCTAAAGGAATTGGTAGTTCTCACGCTTCTTCCCAAGATTGCCAAATTAGGCAATTTCACCCATTGGCAAACTCATTTCTTTCAAAGACTCAACAAGGTTTTGCTACTGCCAACAGTAAAAATAGATGTGGGACCCGCGGGGTACTTAAAGTTAAGACGACCTTCTTTGAGGCAAAATAGAACCGGCCAGTCTGTTCCACTTTCTCCAAATAGCTTTACCATAAATTTTAGGATTCTGTTTATAATACGTTCATACCTTCCTTTCCCACTTAACCTCCCACAGTCCCACACTCTCAAGTGTAAAATGAGGATTTGAGCACCTTGTTCTCCTCAGCCATTGCAGCCTTGTGTCTGTGACTCATTCATTTTACTTATGTAACTCGAAAAACATGGAGTCAATTTATTGAGATAATTTTCTGAAATGCATTTGGAAATGTGAAAGGTTTTAAAAGAGCTGTGTTTGAGCACTTGTTTGACACTAAGCCAGATTTCTTATGTCTTTAGAAAATCATCATATAAATTGCTAGGGTTTCTCTGTAGTTATACCTCTTTAACTATGATGACTAAGATGCCAGGAAGCATTAATACCATCAACATAGACTG
Organism: Mungos mungo; assembly: GCA_004023785.1. Lineage (NCBI taxonomy): Eukaryota > Metazoa > Chordata > Mammalia > Carnivora > Herpestidae > Mungos > Mungos mungo. The sequence continues at coordinate 19,606 of PISW01002736.1, forward strand.
TAAATTACCCACCCTCCCTAAGGAGACTCAAGAATTTCATAAGCCTATTACTCCCAAGAGCTGATAGTTTGTCATCTACAGAATGTCTTCTAGAAGTGGTTAGTGGACGTGTGACCAACATGATTCAGAGGGTGGTGTTTAATTTCCTTCTGTCTTATAAAAATTGAATGGGATAATCTGATCCAACAAAGGGTTCCTGAAGGGTCAGTTTTCTCCTTGAGTCTTATTCGCGTTACCAGGGAAAGCCACTGTCTTCTGAATGTATTACTTACAGTAGAAGTAATGATGGATGTTAAATGCAGTTCTTACCTTGGAAGCTCACTGAAAAGCAATGAAAAGCAAGATGCAGAAGTGTCTGTGTGTGTGTCTGTGTGTGTGCACAAATAAATATGCATATACACAGACATACATAAAATGCAATAGTTAACTATTTATGTTCTGATTTCTAGAAATTTATTCCAAAAGTTTCACGCGTATCTACCCTCTGGGAGACACAGCAATAATAACAAAAGAAAACAAACAAACAAACAAACAAAACGCCCACCCATGCCTACTTAAAAGCGTACCACAGGAGACCTCCCTTTAGAAAGTTCTTTTTCTTCCTGTTAGATGTCTCTCCCACGCACATGGCCTTCAAGGTCAGCCCTCATGCAGGGCTGCTCTCTCTGGACAGCTTCTCTCTCTGGCTTTGCTCTTGCTCAAGGCACCTGTAAGACTCACTCAGGACGACGCGCCAACAGCTGCCCTCCTCTCTCTCGCAGACATCCTCTCTCTCATGTTCACAGCCATCACCTTGTCCCTGCTCTGCATGCCCTCTGTACATTCTGGGCTCTTTACAAAAACGATTTCTAGCCTCTCGAGCCCTCCGTCCCCCATTCGGTTCTGGGCTTATCCTTCTAGGCTCACCCCATGCACACATCCTCCCTTGATTTCTACATTCAGATGCGGCCAAGATGGTTCAGTGCCCAACGAAAAGCCCCGCGCTCCTTCCTTGCCCAGGCTCTTTGGACAGACCACTCTCCTGCCAGGAGCCAGGACACCCACCCACCCTGGTGCACCTCCTCTTTGCTTGCTAGTAATTCCTGGTCCCTCTGCCAATTTCAGATTTCGGGTCTCATTGTCAGGGAAGCATGGCTTGACCGTGACACTGAGATCCTTCCTCCTGGGTTCTGTCTTCTCCTGGCACCTCTCACGCAGACATTTCAGAGTGACGACCCGCTTACTTGTGTGCTTATCCACCGAATGGCTGTTGTTCCATTGACCCCAGAAGCTCATGTTATCCCCACTGTCTCTCTGGAACCTAGCCAAGTGCAGGGCTTGTAGGAGGAGTCATTACCGATGGGATTAGAAATGGAATTGGTGATGTTAAACACTCCATGTGCCTTTCACAAAGTGAACACTCCTCTAGCCAACACTTCCCACCACAATGCCAGGCTGGGCTGCTTGTGCCGAGGTGATGTCTGTCTTGGGTGTTCAGACACCTTTACAGCCTTGGAGGAAAGCGAAGAAGGAGTGGAGAGGCAATGCCAGGAAAATACGTGCCCCGGACCAAGGTCTCTGCACATGGACATGCACACTCCAGGGAATACGGTCTGAATGGACACCCCCAGAGCTCCACGTCTTCCCCACCTGACAGGACATCTGCTCTCTGCTCACTTCAATAACCCCTAAGGAAATCCAGAGAAACCACAACTTGCCACTCCAGAAATGTCCTCAGTACCAACCCCCCAAGCTCTGCCTTTGGTGTTGGTAAGCTCTTTGGCAGATGTTTAGACCATTGACACACCGGGTCCCAGATTTCTGGAAGTGAAAAACTCAGATGTGTAATCGTGGCCACACCAAAACAGGCAGGACAGCCGTAGATCCAAGGGAGGGATGAGAGTGTGCAACACACCCTCTTCTCATGGACGCCTTCTCCACCTGAGACCTGCACGCAAAACCTACTGGATACTGAACTGTGGGTATGCAACCCTGTGATGTCTGCTCTGCTCTTCTAACCAGGCGCTGCCCGGGTCCTGGCCAAACCAAAACCTCTACTCGTGCTATTGGAGAGGTTTCTTCCTGTCCCTCTGTGTAACTATGACATCAGCCACCCGAAATACATTACAGATGACCTGCATGTGCCTGACACAGTACTGGTCACTTTAAGAAGCTGTGGTCCCAACAGGCATCAGCAGAGTGCAGACCACATAAGCGTCCACAGTTGGGGGTCTCCACTCTTCTGGGGAGGGGGATGCCGCTCCTGGAGGTGTTATTTCTGAGTCTGGACTTGCCTGGTGAGTAGGTAACAGGGGCCACTGGGGACAGTGCTGAGAGCAGCTTGTGCTGATTCCCAAGCCTAATCATGGCCCGCGCCTTTCCTAAACATGCTTTCATTGCTCCAAGTCACTCCGAGAAAGACGAGAAAGATGTCAGCTTTCTTAGCTTGGGATCAAAGATGCTTCTGGATGACCCTCCAGCCATTGCCTGCCTTACCTCCTGTCTGCTCTTCCCCGAGTCCTCTGCAGCCCACACGGGACAGCAGGTGGCCCCCAGCTCATCCCCCACGGCTCCCAGCGCACCCTGCTCCCCGTCCACATCTGTGCCCCCCCAGCCGCGGCCCCTTAGCTGCCTTTGTCCTGTTTAGACTCTCCTCAAACCTCAAAGCTTTTGCAAAAGACTATCCCTCTCAAGCTCTTTCCCTTCCTAGGGTAGGATCAACCTCTCATGCCTGTATAATCCTCCAGCGCTGTGTCATATCTTTCTGTGGAGACAACAGTGTGCCATGTACTGTGGGTGGTCGTGGAGATGTCCGCGTCCCCGACCGAACTGGGAGCCCACTGAGGGCGTGGCCAACACCTTATTCGTTTCCCTCATGCTTGTGGTGTGGTGCATACACGACAGAGCCTCAATGCATCCACTATAAATGGTTTCTGTGCTTTTATTTTTGCTCATGGCGTGAGCTACTCAAACAGAGGTACACCGTAAGACAGCAAAGTGTTCAACTCAGTAAGAGAATGCCATTTCCTATCTTTCCACACACAGGGAAGTCTCTGCCAAGTGTGACCGCCAACTGGGACAGATCTGGCATCTTCTCTGTGTTGCTCTTAGAATATGCACAGGGCCCAAAGCAGTAACGCCGGACTCACCTAAGACAGCGAGAACATCCGTCTGTGTCGAGGAAGGAGCAGGAAGGGGACGATCGAATCTATTAGAGGTGGGGCAGAGGGGCCCCGGACGGGCAAGAGGGATTCGAGAGAGGGTCATAGACATGTCCAGGACTTCGGCAACCCAGGCATCAGGAATTAACCCGAAGGTCAAGCAGAGAGGATCATTTGGGAGAGAATGTGACAAATCCTGTCCTCCAAAGCTTAAGGACTAAATGTCAGGGAATTGCTCGGAACGAAGCCCAGTAAATGGCTCAGACAGATGAGTAATAGGATAAGACAGTCAAGAGGCAGCGGGCTCTGACACCATTTCTCAGTGGGAAGTCCTCTGGGCCCCCGGGTCCCCCTCCAGACGAGGGAAAGAGGCCAAGCCAGAAAGCAGAGTCAGCCCGCCAGGTGCCTTTTCCTTCCTAGACTGGAGGGCAGCCTCCCTGCACCTGGGGCTGTGCACAGCCCTTCTGTGGGGGGGGCTGTTCCACGAATGGCACAGGTGCTATCTGTATTACAGATCGGGGTGGGGGCAGGAGGCTTGTCTGCATCTAAGTCAGTGACCTGGAAAATGAAACTTCCAGCGTGCGTCTCTAATCCTCTGCTCTGTCCAATATCCTGGTGGGTCGTTTTATAACTATCTGTGAAGACAGGTGTCTGGATTTTGCCAACAGGAAAAACATTCTTTGTCTCCTATATCACTTGGACTTTTAAAACAGCTAACAGTTGGTGCTAGACATGGATGAGTATCGATATCATTTTCTGACTATTAAAAAAGACCTTATCTACAGATCTCTATAATAAATGCATGCACAGCCAATATTTGAAGACTGATAATTTAAAAAAAAATTTTAATGTTTTTTATTTATTTTTGAAAGACACAGAGAGACAGCGTGAGCAGGGGAGGGTCATAGAGAGAGGGAGATACAGAATCTGAAGCAGGCTCCAGTCTCTGAGCTAGCTGTCAGCACAGAGCCCAACGCGGGCCTCGAACCCATGAACCGAACCGTGAGATCATGACCCGAGCCAAAGCCAGACGCTTAACCAACTGAGCCACCCAGGCGCCCCTGACAATTTTTTTTTTAAAAAATGCAAGCTAGTGCTGGATTTCTGGATCACTGATCATTTTCTCTTCGATATTTTTAGTATACATGCTTTTTAAGACGTTGTGAAGAATATTTTCTCCTTAATCTTAGAGAAGATTAGTCTTATCCTAGACCATTTCAAGAATCTGAAATGAGTTTATTTTTTTAGCAAACTTCTTACGTCACTTGAGATAGCGACACACACCTTATGCAACCAGCTGGTAAGATACCGCCACCTTGCTGCGCTACGTCCATGGCAGGAGCTCGGCCACCCCCACTGCTATCACAGGGGACCCGAGGCATAGGGCTGTGACACCTGAGACCTTCAGGACCCGTGGCATCTCCCAGAGTGGCACCTCTGCGTTGCCGCCCAACTGCGGCAGACACAGTCACTCTTCACACAAGTTACGTCCAAGCCCCGGGCTTGGGCCTGCGGCTGCTGCTTTCCCAGCTTGTGTGATCCGTGGCCATCACCCTCTGTCACAGGACGCATGCTCCCTCCACGCCCAGGGCTCTGCTCTCTCCATCAGGGGCACATCTCTAATCCCGCCATCATGATGGACAAAAACCGTGGCATCAACCTCACCTGGATTTAAAGCCAGCCATGCCCCCCTCCCTCCTTGCTGGGGTATTGGGTGGCCCCAGGCCTTTGGTCAAGTCCCCTGGACGTCCAGGCCTCATCTGTGTGAAGAAGCCCACGCGCACTGGGCCGACGGGCCGGGTTGGCCAGCTCTAGCCAGCAGCCCAGAAGATTTCAGCTTCGTCTTGCTTCTGTGGCCTCAGCAATGTGATTTGGGGAAAGTGGATCGTATGACCATCTCTGCAGATGTACGCGTGCTATAGACGGACACTCACAGGAGTGCACGCTCTGCACGTGCCATGTGGTGGGTGCCGGATTACCTGCGTGTCATGTAACACGTATGTGGGCACGTACGCGTCTATCTACATGCCGAGCTAAGAAGTTTCTGGATGGAAACAACTTTCCATTTCTCATTCGTGAGCAGCATATTGTTCCATTAATTTTTGAAATTAATGTATTCTCTTTTACACCCCAAACATTGTGCAAGGCACCTGCTTTGGCTTTGGCCGGGTGGACTTGGAGGACTGAAGAGACAGTTGCTTCAACATCATGCCCGTGGCCTAATCTGACCACAAGGCTGCAGCGCCTCTGAGGCAGCTTTGGGGAATCCACGACTTCCAGACTGTGAGAGGAAACATCCTCGCGGGTCAATCCGTGTTCAGAGGCGTCTTTCACTGGTTGTATACACTGTATTTAGAAAGCACAGCTCCAGCCCGTTCTCTCTGAAGGTTTCCGTTTGGGAAATAAACATTGAACAGGAAACCACATGAAGAATGGACATGAAAGTCTAGGAGGCTCTGACCACGTGGAAACCCGCCTCAAAGTTCAAGAGAATTTCCGTTCAGTGTGACGTGTGCTAGAGACACACATTAGCTGTTCCTCTGACTGGAGTTTGTACACGTGTTTTGCCCCCTTCCAGCTTTGTGGGCAAAGATACATAATTTCCTTACTAGGATCTAAACCAAGTCTGTATGTCACACATTTCTGGAACAGTCAGAAATAGTAAGCTATCCTAAGCTTTATCAATAATTTCATTTAATAAAGTATTCTCTTGAATATTAATCTAACAGAAAATCACACAGGACCTTAGGAAATGCAGAGCCCAGAGCTATTTAAGTACACTCTCTTTCACAGATGCTGCTTAGTGGTGTTGGTTAGTCATGTGAATACGTGTCTTTCAATGTACTTATTCTTAAAAATTATTTATTTTATTTATATTTTATTTTTTCCATCTTTATCAAAGCATAACTGATAAATAAAATTGTATATACTCAGGGAGTACAACATGATGATTTCATATATGTGTACAACCTAAAATGATTACCACAATCAAGGGAAGTAACGCACCCACCACGTCAGATAGTTGCCTTTCTTCCTCCGACCTACTCTCATCAACTCTCAAGTGTAGAATACACTGCTGTTAAGTACAGTCACCCTGATGTACGTCAGTCTTCAGAAATCACTCATTTTCTAACTGAAGTTTATACCCTTTGACTAAACTCTTCCCTGTTTCCCCCATGCCCAGACCCCGAGGACCGCCATGCTAGTTCTGTTTCAGAATTTGACTTCTCTTGATTCCACGTGTAAGTGAGATCCTCAGTATTCTTCTTCCTGTTTCTGGTGTATTGGGCTCAGGGCAATCCTCCCAGTCACACCCATGTCACAGTCTTACAGGAGATGTAGAGAGACCCTTCGCCCAACTAGGATTTGCTTGTTTGTTGGACTGGGAATCAGTCTTATTTCTCCCATTTTATAGATGAGAAACTAAGCCCCTAGGCATGGAGTTTAGTTTTAGGATTCAGCATACAGCAAATGACAGGTCTACCTGCCTTATTATTGTTGAATATTGAGTTTAGTGCCTTTTAGATTTTGAAAATGCACATCCGTGCAGGTCTGTGGGATTGTGGGGGTTGGTCCAAGATAAATCACATCCCAACTTACAACCCTGTGTTCATTGAGCCAGATTTCAACTGCTACTCGAAAAGGTGCAAGAGCTGAGGTCCGATTAGCCACAGGTGGATCTCAGTGACCTTGAAGGGTCCCACTGCCAGAGAACTTCAGGCCAACCTCCTCTTGCAGTCAGGTAGCAGACAGTGCCCTGCCTTCAAGGCCAGCCAGGGCGACTGGTCCTTCTTGCTGGTGGGATGCGATATCTAGCTTGTAATTTAACTTTCAAAGGACTGCGAATCTATGTTCAGGCTATCGGCAGAAGGAATTTCACAAGAGATCATATTGTTGCAAATGTAGGATTTCCTTCATTTTATGGCTGAGTAATATTGCACTGTACATAGGTTTATATTTATATTTGCATATGTTGCATATGTATACTATATACATATTGCATGTGTGAATATATGTATGTGTACACATGTACATTGCATGTGTACGCATGTATATGTGAGCATGTATGCATATCACTTTATCCAAGGAGAGCCTACTTGGTTCTTTGGCTCCCAAGCATCTGTTCTGTGTTGAAGGAAGGTTCACAGGAGGGTAAAATCTTCCTCACCCGGCTGCTCACACACGCCTGAAGGACAGTCACTTTTGCTCTAGGAATGGTGGGTCTTTTCTAAGTCAATATGGATAAGCAGAGTTGAAGGGAATAATTAAACATACAGATTTTCCTTATTAATAACTAAACTGAAAAACAATGAATACTTATAGTTTTACTCTTGCCATTTTTCCATGTTCTTTGAATATCCACAGAGATACTAGTGAGACTCCAACCACTTGAAAGTAATTGTTCTCATTCATTGGAATCTTCCCTGGGATCCTTCCCTGTAAGTCAGTAGCAAGATAAATCAGAGTCACATAGTGGTCTTTAGTTATCATCAACTTGAGAAGAACTGAAATACCATTAAAAGAAAGTTGTACCAAATCGGAAAAAAATATCCATTAAATATTATATTAAAAAGCCCTCACTGATGCAAAAGAATATTCCAGAGAGATTTAGCTCATAGTTACATCCTGAACTATTTTTTTTCTTCCACTGTTATGGAGTAAATTGTAGATGAGCAAAAGGAATAATAATAATAATAATAATAGTAATAATAAAATTTAAATTAGTCACAAAAACGAAATCTAATATTCTAAATGTTTTCCTATACAGATATGCATGAGTAGGTGTGAAAAGGGTGTGCTGTTTACATATCATTTAAAAACCTACTTTTTCTCTTTAAGAGGTCATTATCACCACAATTATATGTATAGTTTGTGAAAAACAATGTTTAAAAAGTTGGGGGGCACCTGGGCAGCTCAGTCAATTGAGCATCTGACTCTTGATTTCAGCTGTCATGATCTCACAGTCATGAGATCAAGCTTCCTTGGGATTTTCTCCCTCCCTTTCTCCCTGCCCCCTCACCACTTGTGTGAGAGTGCGTTCTCTCCCCCCCCCTCAAAAAAAGTTTAATACATATAGTGTGTGGATTTTATGTACTATCCCTTTGAATGAATAGTCCATCACTCGTGTGACCAACATCCTAGTGAAGCTACTTGACATGATTCCTGCGAGCTTGATACATTTTATACTAAACTGCGTCAGGATGAGTGTTTATTGAATCGCTGCATTTATTTGCTTAGGATCAACTCCTAGAAGTAGAACTGATGGGTCAAACAGGATGCACCTTCAAGACTATGTGGTAGAATTGCCCTCTAAAAAATTAAACATTGGGAAGAAGCCTTTCAAAGGGACTCCATGAATTTTCTAGTATCATCTTTCGTTCTTTTACTTTGCTGCCTTCTCTGTGAACTCTGAGCACACAGAGCTTGTTTTTCTCCCTTGGCATTACCCTGTTCTTTCTCACAGCAAAGGTGTGTTCCCATGTCTGTCTCTACCTTGGGACTAAAAGCATTAGCCCCTCTGATAGAATTCCCTTTAACATGCATCTACGTATTGCTTCTTTTCCCGATGAAAAGGAAATGCGACGAATCATTAAAAGACTCGATACACAGAACAGCCATTAATGGGCCTGACACGAAAACTGTTTTGAATGTTTTTTTTTTCCTGTTATTCCTGACTGATTGTCACAAAATTGTAACGTGCTGTCCCTGTGACTATGATACCTCCCCTACCTCATCCTCCGCAAAATACATATGAGATTAAAGTTTTCTTTACATTCTCTTCACCATTGCATATTTACCAGCTCAGCTAAGCAAAGAAAAAACGAAAACAAAAACAAATTGTGGTGCCACTCAATTTTTTAGTGTCAATCCTATTTCTCGGGAACTAGATTAATTGTTTTTGGTTGGCAGGTGAATTTCCTCGTTTGCCAGGGGGTAAACAAAAATTTCGCCTGGGGTTGTGACCTTGGGCTGAGCGCCCATGCCTTTTGTGTGTGTGTCCACGTTGACACTCGACCACTAGAATATCGTATTCTTAGGGTCTTGGAAGGTTCTATCCAAATTGTTAAAAGAAAAATTAACATGTGCTAATTTTGATTTGGTGCATTTTGGGGGAGAAAAGGTGCCTAACTGCTTCAGGGCCAGGTTTTTTCTGGCTCTCACATCAGTGCATTGGGCTCCGATGAGCAAGTCCCGGGTGCGAGTTCACGGTCGGCTCCCAGGTGCCGCTGGAGGCCCAGCGTCCCCGTGTCTGTTCTCCTTCAAGTGCGCCGGCTCTCACGCTGGTGGACGGACTGCTCGCTGACGTTCAGGCGGCCTCGCTTCGGACTCTGCCCGGCCCCCTGCAAGGGCAGCTCCATCCACAGTGCTCTGCATGGCGCAGGTGAAGTCCTTGTCCTGAGGGAGGAGGCAGGGCCGCATCCAGGCACCAACTTCCCAACACCCCCACCTCTGAGTTTGAACACTCTGCCCCTCCTGGTGCTGGATTAACACGGCCCGGGGCAGAATCCCAGCCCCACCAAGCACCAGAGAGCCGGAGGGCAGGAGCTCCTAGGAGCCCAGCCCTGAAACCTCCCTGGACGGAAGTGGCTCGGCAGGGGGGGGGGGGGGGGTGGTGCCTGGGGCACCCTGTGACCCGAGGTAAAGAGTAACCGGGCACTGGCCTCAGTGGCCTAGAATAAACGATTGAAATGACAGTATCAGTCACTTCTCCCGTTTTCTAAAATACTCCGGGATCCCTTCACTCTGAGTAAAGAGACGGAGTGGGTTTATTCTCAGAATCCTCCCCCTGTCCTTATTTGCCCACTTTCAAAGCTACCGCAACCCTGATCTGACCCAGATATAAATGGGATAAAAATAGCCAGGAGGCAACTCCACAGCCCTGTCACGTCTGCTGGTGTTCAGTAATTACAGCATTTATCCAATTCCCGGCCTCCCGGGACCGAGCCCTCGTTTACTGGGCCCAACAAGAGGTGGGGCGCCGGCATCCGGCTCCTTCTCCTCTCCGTCTTCCCAGTCCACACCAGGGCGATGCGCTGAGCGCCCTAAACTGGGAATGAACCGCCCTTTCCTCCTTGTCTCCAAAAATCCATTCAACAGATACCGAATGGTCCATAAGGCCCCGTGTTAGCCACTCATCGCGGTGCACTGTCTCCAGCACGTGTGTCGGTCAGAGGCTCCTGCAGGCACCCGCCACTCTCCTTCCGTGCCGTGCCGTATCCCCACCTCGTTGTCCCTCAGCAGCCTCAGACGTCACCTTGCCTTGCAAACTGTTGGCAAAAAGCCAATAGGTGCGACGCGGAGACTCTTGCAGTGTTACTAGCCGCTGGCTTACCTTCCCCTGCTCTCTGGCAGAGGTGCGTCCTCACTGACCTCCCCCAAAGTGATGATGATGATGATGATGGAAGTAGTGGTCAACCCAGAACAAAAAGCATTCTAGTGCCAGCCCTCTTTTATGTTTTGTCACAACTCAATCATTAAATTGGCTCCATATACTGATTATTATTTTAATGTTACTCATAATAATAATAAAAAAAAAAACCCTAGGGATCTCGGAGATTAAGTAATTTGCTGCAAAGCTAATAAGAGCCTGTGCCTGAATTAAAGCCACATCTCTTTTCTCCTCTCCCTCCCTGCACGCTTGCTTTTCTCCCTACATCATCTTTCATGGGAGAGCTCTGGCTCGATTCCCAAAGTATAGATTGAGTCATGCCACTTTTCTCTAAAAATGTTCCCTGTCCATCTCCTGTTAGAGCCTGAGGATAAATATACCCTCGGTAGGATGTCCTCTAAAACCTCTTCTTTTCTTTTTTAATCACCTGGCCTCACCTCACTCTTCAACCTTATTTTATTCATTGAGATTTGGCTCCAATGCCACCTTCCCTATAAATTCTTGCAGATTCCCTCCATCAGAAAGGAAATTTCTATGCATTCCCACAGCATCTGAGTTTTAGTGGAGTGCAGTGCCTTAGGTTTTATAGCATGGCTGGATATTTGGACGTCTGTCCTCTCCCCAGGATGCAGACGTGATGTAGTGGAGAGAACATTCTGTCTGCTAGTTGCATTTGCTGTCCTGCACCTCACTGCCCACAGGGCGCAGGGGAGGTTGGCTGCACAAATACACGACGGTTGTGTACTTGAATTGGTATTAATCTTTCATTTCCCTCATTAGCTTTCAGAATGCCACTGCTTTCTTCATTTCCCTGGTGAATCTTCAGGTCTGGATAGATTTCAAATTCTCACTGTCCTTTTTGAACTACAGAACATGTAGCTGGGGACTATTTAACAGATCAGTTTGACCAACGCTAAGATTAAAAAGAACAGCATCTTGATTTCTGCTAATTAGACTCCAATTTGGTGAAAGGACTCTTTATGTAATATTCTGATCAGCATAACGTAAGGGGTTCAGGGGAAAATTGTAAAGTAGTGTTCATTTATTCACATAAAACTTAACTCAAGTGGGATTTGGGAGGCATGCATGAAACACTGCAAAATGAGTTAAAAACAAAAAAATCGTATTATGCATTGGAAAGGGTAAAGGGAAGAGAAGAAAAGATAAGATGGATCTAGGAGTTAGGCTATGCACTCAAGGATTCCTCCCACACATTGGGTTCTAGATCTTTCAGCAGACAAGGCAAAAAGGGAAATAGGATTGATGTCAATGTGCACATCAACTGAAAACCAATCATGTTTGGGAGGCAGAAAGTCAAGAAGTGTTAAATTCATGATCGTCATGAAAAGGACACCAGTTGAGGTCATGAATGATATCTCCAGTGGGGTCCTAACAAGAAAAACAAGGAAAACTTTCAGAAGAAGTCATATTAAAAGGTTTCCTGAGGTAGATCCATGCATGTGCTGAGGTCAATGTATTGTTCAGTACAAGCCATGAGGGGTTGATGGAGGGACCAAGACAACACCATTGAAATAGGTTCTATTTCTTCAATGATTTATGTAAGCATATGGTTTAATCACCATGACCTGGGTTGTGAATTAGTTCTGTTTCCTTGCTGAGCTGAAAGTCCACAGAACATCACTGAGCATTCGTGTCATTGCATGGTTGGCTGCATTCTGCCCATAGTGGGATTGTTAACAACCTGAGCTCCATCCTTGGACCTCTCTCCTGCCCAAAATTCACCCTCTCAGAGAGCTCACCTGGTCTCATGGCTTCAAATGCCACCTAGATGCTGGCGATGCCAGTATGCCTCATCAGCCTGGACCTCTTCCCCTCACCCAATGTCCTCCCTGTCTGCTCCATGCACTGTCCAGTAGCCATCTAAGAGTGGGCTCATCCATCTGCATGGAGAGTTTTATCATCATAATGCTGCCCCCTCTCCGTCTCCCCTCTTCCTCACATGCACTCTATTCATCAGCAGTTCCAATGGATCCTACCTTCCAAAGACACCTGTATCTGACCATTCTCAGCATCTCATGGGTCCCCTGTTCTTAGCTGGATGGATCTATAGTGTCCCCACCATGACGTTTACAGCCTCCTCACTTCTGTCCTTGTCCCTTCATCTCATTCTCAACACAGCATGGAGAGAAATCACTTAAAGTATAAATTAGATCACAACGCATCTTTAAACAAAACTCTCCAATGGCTACCCATCTCTCTTAGAGTCAAGCTACAATCTAAAAATGTTCTGCAAGGACCTAAAACCTTCTATCCTTCTCTAAACTCATCCCTGGACACTTTTTATTCACACAGTTGGCTCCGGCCACACTGGATTCTTGCTCTCCCTTGAATATACCAGGACCTTTGAACCTGCAATGCCCTCTGCATGGATTCCAGATATTCTCAAGGTTGTCTTTCTTTCCTCCTTTAGGACTGTGGCTAACCTCATTAACATTGTAGTACCGATGTCCTTCCCTCCTCCAAATCACTGTCTTCTTCATTTTCCTCCCAGGAATCCCATTGCTACCCAATTTTAGATAGGTGGGTGACAGATGGATAGGTAAAGATAAAGCTATGTAGATTAGATTCTGTATCTAGATAGAGATATATCTACACACACGTGTATGCATATGAATGTACACACACACACACACACACACACACACACATATGCACATAAGTACCCGTGTGTGTATATACTACTTGTTATTTGATTTGTGAAATTCATCCCCCATTATAGAACATGAGCTCCTTGAAGGCAGGAATTCAGTTTTATTTTTGCTTAGGGAAGAGTAGGTGCTCAGTAAGTGTTTGCCAAATGAGTGAGTAATCTTGCTCATGCAATAATTCAGCCAGTAGTGCCTCTGGGTGGACTGGTGCCACATGCAGGACACTGTCAAGGTCCCTCTTCCATAGCTCTCCAAGCCTGGGAGATCTTACCAATCCCTACACAGTCTTTAAGCAAAGGCAGCCTTCCTTTTGGTGTCTTGCTCTTCCAAACGAAGATGGATTTGAGATGCTCTGAGAACCATAACATCATCTGGGAAGGAGAGCTTTGTCTTCTATGCTTTTTTCAGTCAACAGGGGAGAATTGTCTTAAGGACTGGTTCTCAGATCGATACTCCTCACCACCTCTACCCCAACCAGCAATGTCAGTTTCACCTGGGCATTTGTCTAAAATGCGAATTCCCTGGCCCCATACCAGACCTGTGGCCTCAGAACTCTGGCCACGTGATAGATGAGGCCTCCAGCTGACTCCAGGGGAAACCAAAGGGGAACCACTGACCTAATACACTATCTTGGGAAAGACTTTGAGACTCAGTCTGGGACCAGTGAGAAATGACATCAGGATCAGTTAGAAATAGGGGCAGAAGGCGCGGGAAGGGGGAGGTGGCCATCTGCTCTGTAGAAGTTGATGAATCTTACTCTATTTCTTCTGCTGACATTTGCTATCACGTCCTATTTTGACTTTCAGGCCAAAATACATTTGAAAGGGTGTCTTTCTCTTATTACCTCTTCTCTAATTAGGGTAGCATATGCAAACGCCAGCTGCCTGAAGTCACTTTGTAATGAGGTAGGGACAGACACAAATAAATGAACACAACCCAAAATGATATCTTTCCACACCCGCTCCATTCCAGGGCCCCTCATCTTGCCTGCACTCCATCTCTGGCACATTCTGGTCCCTTGCGATTAAAGCCAGGTATGCATCCCCCCTAGAGTTCAAGTCCTAAGGTTATAGATCAAGGAGAGAGGCACTGCTACCCTGTCCAGCCCCCATTCTGTGACTTCTCTTTCTGTCTCCCTCTGTCTCTGAGTTATGTCTAGATTGCTGCTTCCTGCAGCTCTAGACCTATTCATGCCTTGGCTCTGCAGCATCTCCCCTCCCCCTCACTCCTATTCTCAGGATCTTTGAAAATTTGGTTAAATACAGTGGTTCAAGATTAGGTCCCAGGGAGTCTTATGTTGTGCCCAAAACACATTTCTCTTGACTGCTATGCATGTTTATGATTTCTCATGGAATGCGTGCTTGCAGGCATTTGTAAGAAAAGTAGGGCAGGAGTGCCTTGATCAGGAAGATTTTCTTTGAAAAGGCTGATTTGGGGAGGACAATTAGGCTTGACTTGTATCCTTTTGATTCCCGGCACTTTTTCTGGGCTCCTATAAAGCGCAGAGATGCCAGAATGTTTGCATGATCAACATTTTTATAACAAATTACCATTTCTATCCCCCCTCCAAATGTAATGCATGGTAAATGACTTTCTAAATCTAGCTTGCAGAGAAATATTTTAATTACTTGTGTGTGAGTGTGTGTGTGTGTGTGTGTGTGTGTGTGTGTGTGTGTGTGAAATATTTGAGGGAACATGAAACAGAACCAACAATATCCTTCCTAACCTATAACAAAAAGCAAGAGCGATATCTATCTGCTTGAGCCTTTAAGGAACTAGGCTCCAGATTTTCTATTGATTTTTACGTGCGTTCATTATTTTAAAATAGCACCAGATCTATAAATTGCAATGAGCCACGATAGAGGAAGGGCTTCAAAAAACCTGTGATGGATGAGTGCCAATTAGGAGCGTAGGGAGAGATTGTTTAAATTGTCATTTTTAAAAGGATTTTATATGTCTTAAAATAATCTTTTTATATCATTCACTGACTTCCTCCATGCTTGATGTAAAATTACCCAAGCAAATGATCCATGCAAATTAGCCATGAATTATGCTCAAATATCCAAAAGCAGTTATGTTGGTGTGTAAGTTGGTATTTTAATAAAATATAAATGATGACAGGGTTAACATTTTAGTTACACATATGTCATTACAATGACTTGAAATATGGAAAAACACACATAATAAGATGTTCTCATGCATACATCTGCAGAACACAGAATTATACTGAAGTTATTTGAAGTCTATTCTGAGCTAAGTCTTTATGCTCATTCCAGAAAAAAAGATTAATGTTCAGAAATGTTTAATAGTCATATGTCAAGATATATTTAACAGAACAAGAAAAATAGTTGCTCAAGATTGTCTTGGATATTTTAAGACTTTGTATTTTCCAAATCTTTAAATACTTGAACATTAAAATGTTTTAATTTATTGTTTACTGAAACAATGTGACCTTCTAAGCATTTTTCCCCAAATAGGCATGCCCCCGATACTCATACACCCCTTTTCTTCTGTGACAGATCTTCACTGTGTCATTTTAAGTCCTCTTGCCTACCACTCAGTATTAAATAATTAGGGTTGGTCTGATATAACACTGTACCATCTGGATACAAAAATTACATGCACAAAGCGAATCCCAAAAGTTCAAAGTGAATGGCATCTTTTATCTCCCTACATAAGTATACCGGGACTAATCAAATCAGTATTGTCTAGTCCTTTCTTGCTCAGAAACAGCACAGATGATGCTAGGCTAGGCAATCAGCTCGTGTTCCGCAAATGAGTAGGCTGGAATAACAGTTGTTCGCAGAATAAGATTTTGGAAGCTCCGCCAACAGTCAAGAGGCTGCCTGTTCCCTAATTATCTCCTTTTAATCCACATTATACACACTGCTGACTCCCTGGGGACAGTGGGCTTCGCCACTCTGTTTCAAAATGGTCTCCTGAAGCCAATATCAGAAACCAAGTCCATTAAACCGATTTTTGTGGTGATACTGAATTGTATCCGTGATAATTCACAAATAGTAAGGTCATCTAACCATTCACTGAAACTGACCCCAGCCTGGACCTTTGCGCAGCCACAGAGGCTGGGACAGGGTACTAACCACGACAGGCGACCACAGAAACCAGGCAAACCTGTGCGCAAGGCGCAGGTGCTTTGCACACGAAGCCGATTTAATCTCTTTGACGACGTTCTTACAGACAAATCAACCAAAAAGAAAGTGATTCAATCCGTTGGCCTTCATGTTTTTCCTCAGAACAATTTCCTCAATAATTTTCTCTATTTATTGGATATTTTGAGGTTTGCAGAGACTGGAAGGCATTTAGGCGCCGCCAGAGAATTTAGATAAGATCATAGGTTTCTAAATGTAAAAAGGAGGCTCTAAGGATATTTGTCTACTTGCCCCTAAAATATCCATGACATTTTGTTTGACTGCTTGGAATGAAATGTTTCATAAGGGAAATTTAAACCAAGTCACATCAAATCAAAAGGAAAGCGACAGATACTTAGGAGCCTATCAAATGCGTGGGAGTGTGGGTTGTGCTGAGAAACAGAAGTCGCAGCCCTCCAGGCGCTCACAGCCTAAGCTGCTGCAACAAGACAAAGATCCTTATGATTTAACCTGCATTATTTAATTATTTAAGAAGCACTAGGTTGGTAAGTGGAGCAACGTTTTAAAAAAAAATTATTGCAACTGCTAATTTCCATGGGTTAGAATGTGTAATATCAATAAAATGTTCACGCATGTAATTTATTTTTTCATTCCCCTCTCACTGAATGTGGTTAGGATTACGTTGCCATGATTTTCCTGTCCCTATGCTACGAGTTTTATTCAGTGAGGTGCATTATGTAGAATTAGGGCAAGTCTTGCAGACTGTGAGCTGCGCAGCCCAGGGGTTACCCTCACGTAGACAGCAGAGTGAATGGAGCCCCTTGGAGCTGTGGCGTGGCCCTCGAATTGGGGGGTGTGATTGTGGACATGTGAGATGGTCTATCTGCCTCCATGCCACACACTCACAAAGGGAACTCCCAAAGTGCCCACCAACCTTCTCCCACAGCCGCATAGACAGGAAACTCCATATATAAATGGCTGTCCGTGTGGGGGGAGTGGCAGGTGCTTGGGAAGAACCCTGCCTCTCACTGCCTTCAGCTCTGACATTCCATCGTGGACCCCACGCCATGGAGGTCACCGCGGAGACCTGCTTTGATGGGGGTGGTGTTGGGGTGTCAGGTGATGGAGACATACTAACAAATGTCCCCATTAAATACCTCATGTCCTGATCATTTTTCTCTCTACTTCTTAGATCCATTTGCTCAACAGTGTTTCCCTTACATTTTCTCATCTAAGTTCATCCTCTAATTTTAATAGACTCATTTATAAGAACTATAATCTCAAATACCAATTCCATTAAAGAATGGGTAAGTGGTTACAGAAGGAGGTGATAAGATAAAGAGACGTTTGATATTTTAAAGTATAATTGAAGAGTATCTGTCCATTAATCTATCTTTTCTGTCCACTCACTACATGTTTGGTAAGAGATATGGATCACTTGATAACGTGAACAATCAAATTAGAGAGCCATAAAGAATTTAGGGGCCATATCATCTCTTTTTACTCATTATTACAGGAAGAATCTGACACTAACAAGGTTTGTATCACATGGAAAGCAAATTTGTAATGCAGAATAAGATAGAGTGTAAGTCACCTGAAGCCTAATTCCATGCTTGTTCTTGAGTTATAGATAATTATTTACCAGCTTATATGTTTAAATACTAATTCTGCTTTATAAGAAGGAAATGTCCAGAAGGAAATATTAGTAGGTTGTTTATATAAATTATCATTGTAAACTAAAAGATATTCCACAAATATGGTGTCTTCTTACCCACGAACTTCATTTCAAGACAGCAGTAATGACGTATTAATACCCCAGTAACCGAATGGGAGCAGGTGATTATTTTTTTAATCATGTAAAACAACAACACCACCAGAACGCATACCATGAGATCCATGCTCCTAACAAACGGTTCCATGCACCGGAAAGTGGTGTTAACAATAGACACGATGAGGTGCAGCCGGTGTCTGGAACTCTGTCCCCTAAAACTCTGTATCACTGAACAGCAGTACCCTCTTTGCCTCCCGCTCCAGTGCCTGGAAACCACCACCCTGCTTGCTGGGCATTTGCCCAAATTTTGCCCAAAGTCTCAGGATGTTTCCACTGGCTCTCTTTATATACCCATCATTCTGTCTTGTGGGGGCTGCGGGGAGGGGGATAGGGGTCCAGAGTCAGATGCCCTGATGTCTTCTGTCAGGAGAAGCGGGGCACAGAAGTAGCAGAGCCCAGGTTCCTGAGAACCCTAGTTTCCACTAAGTCATACACATCACTGGGCCGATGGGTCAGCAGAGCTAGTGGCAGGTTATTCAATCTAGTACCTCCTGGGGCGGTATTGCGGCAGCGCAGACAGCGAGGTCTGAGTGGCCATGGGCCAGCACTGCAGGTGGCACACACGTGCAAGAGTGACAGGATGGCTGTGCCAGCCACACACTGGCGCAGGGCTGACAGTGCTGAGCGAGACCAGGACCCAAATCTCTAGCCAGTGGGGTTGCCTTTAGGCTGTGCCACGTGGTACAGTGGGGAGCCAGGGCCAGGCTGCTGGGTACTGAGAGTTAAAAAGAGTGGATGTCTTATGAACTTGGAAAAGTGGGTGGGGTCAGACTATGGGAAGCCTCATAGACAATGCCAAGGATTATGATTTTTTTTTAAATTTTCTTGTTCTTAAGCGATTTGGACAACACTGAAGGGATCGAGGAGGGATATGGTGTGATCACACTGAAATTTCAGAAAGATTTCCCTGTGAAGCGCTGTCAGGCAGAGGGCAGCAGAAGCAGGAGGTTAGGGACAGAAGCTGGCGTGGCCCTTCCCTGGGACATAGCAGAACTTGCACTGAGCTGGGGGCAGCAGAGGAGGGGAGAGCAGGGAGTGGAAGTGGATTTAGGAGACAGGAACCGGCAGGGTCCAGTGCTGGCTCACGGATGAGGAGGGAGGGAACAGGCAAGGTGATACCGGGGCCTTGGTTTCCGTAAGGAGACACCTGGGAGTGGACACTGAAAGAGAGCCAGGTCTTGAGGGAGAGCTACAATGAGAGGTCGCAAGTACCGCCTTGGGCATGTGGTTGGAGACATCTGAGGAGCCATACCCAATAAGGAGTAGGCTCACACTCACGGCGGTCGGAAGACATTGAACAACGGGGACAGAGATTGTCGATTCACCTGGGCACAGGCCAGCTGAAGTCACGGCTTGCGTGACCTCTCAGGGAGGCCAGAGCCGACTGAGGGTTTACACGTGTAAGAGATGGAGAGAGAGAAGTTGGATGGGGGTGGGGGCAGGTTTGGGATGGAAGCCAGAATGGAGGAGTTAATCAAAAGGGTCAAAGTCCTGCCGCAGCCTTACTGTTGACCCAGGACTTAGATGGTGTTGTGTGGCGTTGGGGCGGATTGCTGTTGGGCTCCTGGCCTGGCGAGCGGCTGAGGCTGGATTAGACGGACTCCACACTGCAGAGTGAGGAGGAGAATCAGAGGCCTGACTTCAGTCCACAAACATTTCTTCAGCACCTCGAGTATGTGAAACACTGCACTCATTTTGCGTTCAGAGTTTGCACAACATTAAGCCCCTCTAAGTATAACTCAATTATCTCTCGACAGGAGAGGCAGGCAGCTAAAACACTATATTGGTTTGTAATGATGTGGCTACCAACCCCTAGAAAGAGAAGAATATCCAGAATTCGACATTCCTTTGTTAAAAAAAAAATTTAAAAAGCGTTTGATTAAGAGGCCATGGGTTTTAAAAAGAACTATACACAATTTTTAAGATAAATAAAATTTTATAGGTATTTGAATCTGAAAGCTGGAGATGAAACAGCCCCATGTTGGTGATAGGTTACATTCAAATTCAATTAAATAAACAGAAAACTACAATATTCACCTGTTGTGGCCAATCCACGAATTTCAATGATTTTTCTAAATGACTTACAAATGTTCATGTGAGAAACAAAACAATGATTAATCAAGGAGAATGGCAACTTCTCAGAAAATGTTAACACTAATTAAGATGATATTAATATCCATGAAATATATGGGGAACTACTGATTTTCCAGGTACTTTAATTAAAGATATAAGTGTTACAACAATTAAAGCTGTGTAGTTATGTTTATTCCAAGGAGAAATAAGGCCATTTGGTAATGCCAACTTAATGTTACTTACAAATTAGTATAAGCTTTCAGACAACTAGAAATCTGCACTGTATTTTTCAGGAAAATGGGGGCCTTGTGTGGGAGAGTTGGAAACTTATAGTCCAAGCATAGAACTCGAACTTTTTGGTACTTTGAATGTTCTAGAATGTTACTGTCCTATTTTACACAAAGCAGCACAAGAATATGAGACTATCATTCTATTTTACATGAATCAAAGCACTGTAGTGTGAAAGGAAGGGGAAAAGAGAGGTGCTTGCCTAGAATTATAATGTCTTTGCACTATGAGCTAAAACCTGTGGTCATTAGTCCAAGAAAAAAAGAATGGGTCTTGGGCTAAACTCTTGACTTCACACAGTGAGCCAAAGAGTCTGACCATCAAGTGGGAGTACCCCTTGGAGGAATCCTTACTCCCCTTCTAGCTCTCTGCTCCAAAGTGTTCTTTAAAATATTCCTCGGGGTGCCTGGGTAGCTCACTTGGTTAAGTGTCCAACTGTTGGGGCCCAGTAGGCCAAAAAGCCTCCCGCATAGCGCACATGTGGCTTCTGTTCATCCTGTCTACGATTTTCTCGTTGCTTTGCAAAGAGGCATATACTTTTAGGCTTTGAATCAACTTGGGTCAATCAGTAACTCCAGCCTTCCCTTACTTTGTCTGCGAAAGATTTGCTTGTTAATGGATGAGCATCTTACCCTTGAATAACTGATGAAGGGCCTTAAGAAATGTAAATCTCCTCATAGAATTCTTCAGGCTCATCTTCCGCTTGGAGTCAGACTATTATTAGGGAATCCCTCTCTTGTAATGACTTGATTGTTCCTGTTATTTACTACTGTCCTGATAGGAATGACCCTTTCTGGAGCATGTCTTTACTTCAGGGCCCTTGAACTATGTAACCATTAAAGAAATGATGTAACCACCCATGGTATAAAAGACCCTGGCTATCTTAATAGTGTGGCTTTACCACCATCCGCGTTGTCTGTCTGGTCTGTCTTGTCTGTCTTGTCTGTCTTGTCTGTCTTGTTTGTCTTGTCTGTCTTGTCCGTCTTCTTAGAGATATTGCACCGACACCAACCCCCTACTCGGGACCTTTCGACTGGGGTGATTGGGCTGGTCCCCTGCATCCAATTCTTGGTTTCAACTCAGGCCATGATCTCACACTTCATCAGTTTAGGCCCTACTTTGGGCTCTATGTTGACAGCATGGAGCCTGCTTGGAATTCACTCTCTCCCTCTCTCTCTCTGCCCCCGTCCCTCCCTCTCTCTCTCTCTCTCTCTCTCTCTCTCTCTCTCATTCTCTCTCTCAAAAAGTAAAGAAATTTTAAAACATTCTTTTTTTTTTTTGAGAGACAGAGAGATAGAGCATGATCAGGGCTGGACAGAGAGAGAGAAAGAAGGAGACACAGAATCAGAAGCAGGCTCCAGGCTCTGAGCTGTCAGCGTGGAGTCCAATGCAGAGCTCGAACTCCCAAAGCGAAAGATCATGACCTGAGCCAAAGTCGGCCGCTTAACCGACTGAGCCACCCAGGCGCCCCAACTTTAAAACATTCTTGAGCTCTAGACATGAAATCATGCATAACAGAGCTCATGTGATGGTGTTTAATATTAAGAATGACAGAGTGTTACATCAATTGCTTTAAGATATGCTAGTCATCATGCATTTAAACATGAGAGGCTTGTGGCGCCTGGGGGGCTGCTCAGTCGGTTAAGAGTTCAACTTCAGCTCAGGTCATGATCTTATGATTCTGAGTCCAAGCCCCATGTATGGCTCCGTGCTGACAGCTCAGAGCCTAGAGCCTGCTTCAGATTCTGGGTCTCCATCTCTCTCTGCCCCTCCCAAACTCACACTCTGTCTCTCCATCTCTCTTTCTCAAAAATAAATAAATATTTTTAAAAAATTAAAGTAATATATACAAATTTAATAAGCAATGGGATATAGCTTATGAAATAGTACCATTCAAATTTCATGTATGTACGCTAATATTTGAATTTATAGATAGTATTTTCAGTCACTTGCTAAAGAAAGCACATCTAACTAGAGACGCTGAATAATTCTGTTAGTCTTTGACTAAGTCCTCTAATGAGTAAAACGGTGAAAACTCTTAAGAGCCTAGTAAGGCATGTACCATGTTGTCTGCTTAGTATTTATCACAAATGTTAAAATGGTCTTGGTTAATAACAGTGTGAACATTTACAGAATATCATTGAAGGCCCATTATTAGTATATTAACTGAAAGTATCAGAGAAATCCTATTGTCACTTTAAGACATAAAAATTAAATTCTTGTGCCTTGTTACCAATCCCTATCTCTGATAAGAACTCTGATATGCCTTGTGGGGCACCTGGGTGGCTCAGTCAGCTAAGCACCCAACTTCAGCTCAGGTTTGTGAGTTCAAGCCCTGTGTTGGACTCTGTGCTGACAGCTCGGAGCCTAGAGCCTGCCTCAGATTCTGTGTCTCCTCTCTCTGCCCCTCCCCCACTTGCACTCTGTATCTCTCTCTCAAAAATTAATAAACATTTAAAAAATCAGAATTTTGATGTGCCTTGTGAATCAGTGTTGCCCACGTGAAACCCTTTTGGAGAGGAAGCGCACATCCGTGTCACTAAGCGTCAACAACTGGAAACAGGAAAAGTCCTGGCCATCTGCTGACTTTAGTTTCAAACATGTGGTGATGATGACAATGGTAGTGATCATGATGATTAGCGCAACCAGGGCCAAGCACAAACTATGTGTTTCTTTAAAATATTTTTTGGCTTACAATAAAATAACATACAGCAATACCAACCTGTCAATAATGACATCCATAACCTATCAATGGTTTCTGTCAGCCCACAAAATAGAGACGTAATAGTTGTGATTTTTTTAAATTGAGTGTGTTTACATCTTCTGATATCTAAATAAAAAGATTTTTAGTATAGTTGACACATAATGTTACATTAATTTCAGGTGTCCAATATAGTGATCCAAACCCTTTATACATTATGCTGCACATTGATAGAAAACACTAGCATTTCTTCATTATACAAATTGTGACCATTGGAGATAATTACTGAGAAAAGTGAGTTTGGGTTTTAGAAACAAGAAGGTCATGAATGGACCCAGAAGGGCCAGTGTCCTGAGTAATGTATATCACTAAGTAAAACAAGCCAATGTGAAAAGGCTACCTACTGGATGATTCCGAGTATATGACATCCCAGAAAAGGCAAAACTATAGAGATGGTAAAACGGTCAGTGGTTTCCGGGGGAGGGGGGTGGTTGTGGGGGCAAGGATGAATAGTTGCAGCACAAAGCGTTTTTGATGGAAGTGAAATGTCTTATGACAATTATCATGATGACTACACGTCATTATACATTTGTCCAAACCCATGAAATGTACACCACCACAAGCAAACCCCGATGTCATGACGAACCTTGGGGGATAACGACAAATTCACATGGGTGCATTGGTTGTAACATATGTCCCACCTGGTGGGGATGTAGATAATGGTGGAAGTCTCTATGGGGGGGGGGCAGGGGGCTTATGGGAAATTGCTGTACCTCCCCCTCAAGTTTACTGTGAACCTAAAACTATTCTATAGGAATAAAGTTTTAAAGGTTAATTTTAGAAATTGAGTCACTTTATCATGAAATTAATATGAGTAGAGAAGGGATATTCAACAACAATATCCATGATAGAAATGTACAGGGCAGTTGTGAGAACCGTGTTAATACTCAACGGCATTTTCTCCAGAAAGTCTTCCACTCCCGTGGTACATGGCTCCCTTGTCTTACATGAATGAGTTTGTTGGCAATGTCTGGAAGTCACTATTTCATCATTGCATTGTTGTCTTCTGTTTTTGTAGTGGGAGAGTGCTTACTATTTTGTTTCCATTGAAATGCACTGGCATCTTACCTTGCCTGACAGAATCATTGAGTCAAAGACATTTCCTAGGCTGATACTTTGAAAAGCAAAGTATTATGCTGCTCATTTGTCTTCTGTCTGCAGTGACATTTCCCAACTAATTACACTGTTTCTATCTTAGGAACCTCACTGAAATGTGTTCAGCCCATTTACCTAAAATTTGGAGAAAATTCATGTGATTCTGCCTCAAATAACTCTGCTAGAAATTCATATGATGTTTAATTTCACTTTAATTACAAAGCGAATGGAAATGTCTAGTTGGGATGATCTTTGAAATGTTAAACCTTGAAAGGCAAAGTAGATAAATATAATAAAATTGATGTTAAATTCTTAGGAACAGATGTAATGGAAATTGAGAGAGTTCATAATTTGAGCTGCTAACTACATTAATGTTCAACCTATAAATTATAAGGGCTCTGGAATTCTACATAATCAGTAGTGTTAATAAGTTACTAAGAACACTAGGTATATTAAAAGTAAATATAACAATATGGTAAGCTTTTCAAATGTTTCAGTTAGAAGTCCATTGTCTCTTTGCAGTTACATAATTATTCATCTCATATGAGGCTGGTTCAAGAATTGGACTGAATGACTGGTAATATGTAATTACATCTTCCTTTCTGCCATTTACCCCTTGCCTTACGTCCTTGGAGCTGATCTTCTGAACCCATGGTACTACCGAAATTCTTCGCTCTTTATTAACAGGGATGTTCTGATGACCATTCAGCCACGATTTCCATTCTGGGTCCCTGGATGCCATTGTAAAATCTGGCCATCTTGGACACCCCTATATTCATGAAGCTCTTTTCTCTGTCAGCTTTCATTACATTGAAATTCTGTTATGTTGTTTTTACCTTTTCTAAACCTAAATTTTACAAAGAGCTGAACAAATTGAACTATTTGTAAGATTTAAGCAGCACAAAATTAAGGCCTTTATGATATGTGTCTTTGAAGAATTTAAAGTCTAACAGAATGATCCATGGTAGATGTAGGTGCTCAATGAATATTTGTTGAGGAAATAAACTGGAAATGAATAGAGAACTGATGACAGATGTTCTTACTAAGCAGGTCCTGATCTTTCTATTACCAAAGGCCTCGGATTCAGTAGTAATATTATTTATTGTCTTACCATCACTCTATCCATTTTGAAAAGTTATCTTTCCTTTACTTCTGGGACACATTCCCATGGTTTTTCTTTCTCCCACTCTGAGGCTCATTTCCCTCTACCAGTTGGTCCCTTTGTCCTGATTGGCTTTGGATCTTCTCTACTTTGTGGACAGGTGGGTCTCAGATCATCTTTTGAGAAAACTAACCCTATGGTTCCAATTGTCATCAATGTGTCAGAAACTTTCCAAACATTTCTTCCATCCCGAATGTCTGTTCTGAGCTCCAACAAATATATTCAACACTCAATTCAGCACCTCCACATAGATTAGCATGGATACCTCACAGATCAACATGCTAAACCCCAAATCATCACACAGAATAAAGCTGTCCCTTCTGTAGAGCTACCGGTTTTCCAAGGTGCCATTTCTAGTGAAGTAGTTGCCCAACTCATGACTCTTTCTGCCTTCTCATTAATGTTATATATCCACCGGTAAATAAGATTCCTTATATTCCTCCTATTTGGTTCATTTCATCCTTGTGACCACTTCCTGTTCCAAGCCCACTGTGTTTCTCTTGCATGTGACTGCCCGCTGCTGCCAACAGTCAGTCTTCATTCTGTCTTATCATCACCTTCCCTGTAACTCCCTGTCCCCTGCTACCGATGGTGGATCATTTAAAAACCAACCCATACCACTTTGTCTCCCTACTTTGCACGCCTTCATGTTTCCCTTAGCCTGTAAGCACAGACCGCAGTCCACTTCTCCAGCCTCACTTTGGACCTCTCATTCCATTTTTCTGATCTGCACGTTTTGTAACTAGTGTCTCAAACACGCTCTACCTTTCCCACCTGAGGGCTCATGGAAACACCACTCAAGTGTTCACTCTTTACCACAGGACTTGATTTCCCTTCCCACCAATCTCCTTGCTTATGCTTCAAGTCTCAACTCCAAAACAGAGTTAGTAGGGAGACTAAACTCTACCAGCCCGATGTTTGGCATGAGGGTCTAGGAACACTGAGACACTGTCTTGTTTGAGACTCGTGGTGGCCTGGTTGTTACTGCCCCGAGGGGCTAGAACACAGACTTGAATGTAAGAAGACTCAATAAGCATTTGACTGAATTAAGACTGATGAGTTTGCATCTTACATAGCTTACCAAAACGTGGGATCTTAACTCTCAGTTTGTTGTGTTTTTCCTATTTAGGGACATTTCCTAATAAACATCCCTATTGAAATGTGTCAAATTAGAGAACTAACTAGGAAGGCATTTCTCTGAAGTTATCACCAGTTCACTGGGAATGTGAGATTCACATTTCCCTAATTAAGACCAGAAAATCAGCTTCACAGGATTGGAAAGGCTATTTATATCTATTAATTTATGGTTTGAAAAGTCTCGATAAAGTATTAAATGGAGTGGAAGAAAATATACTGAAAAAATAAATATATACATGGCAAGTGAGTGATGCTTTCAATATTTTTAAAAATCAAACTAGTAAGGTTTTTTGAAGATACTAGGAGGTGTGGAGCATACACTGCGGTACATGGAAGACAATTGTTTTGAACATGTGATGATAAGAAAAGGTGACAGAGGTAAGGAAACAGGTCCTTGTCTTCTGGTGAAAGCGATGGGAAAAATCAGAGGTGAGAACTGGCATTTGGTGTCTGTGGCGATGGAAATGAGTTTAACTGAACATTAGGCACAAGCTTTCGTGTGCTGAGATGAGGCAGGTAAGATGAGGAGGTGTTTGGTGAGGGGTCCTTCAGGGTGGGGTCGAAGGATTTGGAGGTGCTATGGGGAGCTCCGGGAGCACTTGTGGCTCTTCAGACAAGCACCGCCATCTTCAAGTGATGAAAGACACTTCTAGTGATTCATTAGGTTGGACAGGAAACACACTGGAAAATGGGAACAGATGGTGTTTGTGGCCATTTGGTAAGGAAAAAGGAAAAAAAATCCAGGATCTGCAATAACAGCTATTTCAGTTAAACATAAGAAGAAGGACCTTAAGAATGATGTGATTTAATCCTGGAATAAGCTTTCAACTGAGACCGTGACATCTAGGTCCCCAGAGACCTGCCTGGAAGCTGACACCTGCATGATGTGGTTTTCTGGGAGCCTTTTGAGTCCGAGATTGGCATCCTGGCCAGTAAACCACTGTTGCCAAGGTAACTTGACAGAGGGCCCTGGCCATCTCACATTTCTAGAGCACTGGAATGTCCCCAAAGGGCTGGCTGGACAGCCACTGAATAAGTAGGACTTGGCTCCTCATGCTTTGAAATAGCTACAGAAATATGCCCAAGAAACCGTTAGTGATCACTGTCAATCAAGATACTGACAACGTTGTGGGGAAAGTGCGTAGGAAACACTTATTTTTCCACTTCTCTTAAAATTTATCTCATCCAAGAAAGGAGAAACTAGATGGAGATTTAGCCTGTTATGCACACTCTCCAATATCCGCTTACATTAATAACAGTGTCCTCTGGGGGGAAGGCAGTGCACTCTCTAAAGCAGTGCTGGATTTGCGGTAGTGTTTCTACGCCCCCAATGGCTTGAGAAAGCATATCCAAATAACAGGGGAGAAAAATAAATTATATAATTAGCAATATCGGTCTGTTTTCTTATTAACCGTAATAGCTTCATATTAAACTCATCTGTCTTTTGCAGTATTAGAGCCTTACCAATAATACATCCTAAGAAGGCCTGCTCGGTTCAAACCCCACCTCTTGGTAAAATTAGTGTCCTGGTTATTTGATTCACATTTACAATATATAATAACAAATAAATCAATGAGGTTACTTTTTGGGACTTTGTAAAGAGACTCAGAGCCCTCTTGATGTTCAAGAAAATGCCTTCAGAGCAGTGTCATGGACGGCCCTGTGATCTCTGGGCTCTGGGTCCCTCCACCAGCTTGTGGGACAGGAGTGTCCTGCTTCCCCCATCTATTCTAAGTGGTCGAGAGACATCTGAGCAGATGGACAGCAGGCTGACCTCGGACAGCCTTTCACTTCTACACAGAAATGCGCTGCCTTTATAAGGGTTGTTCTGACTACATCATCAAGCTCCTTTTCTTCCAATAAAATCAATGCGTCCAAAATAAGCCTTAAAACTCACACACTGCTATTATCCTCATTTTATATTTAGTTCTCCTTTCCCACGGCCATGTTACCATTTGACCTTCGCTCTGGGGATGTCTCCATATAGAGCAAAATATAGGTGATGACCAGGAAATAAAAAACAACATTCCTGTCACTCTCTAACTTTGTCTTCACTCAAGTCAAAAAGCAGGTGTGTTACTTATCTAAGTAAAATGGACACAGTTGTGATACAGGGATTCATTTTTAAATTATTTTTCACCCACTCCATCAACTTTTATCCAGCCAGCTGGATAAAAGACACTATCAAAAATAGCGATGGAAACCAGTGATCGTTTGTCCAATCTATGGAGTTCATGTCATCTCAAGAGTCAAAAGCCCTTACCCCAATCAGCTTTTGAAACTTCTGGTAAAATTAACCCAATATCCATTGTTCTCCACTTCTTAAAGCTCTATGAAGGGGAATCCTAACACCCAGAGAGGAATATGAAGATACCCAGATGGATCTTCACCTGTCCCTGCAGGGTGGACGGCAAAGGGCATCAGAACGTGTCCCTTTAAACTACTTAAAGGCAAATACTCAGGATGGGTTGACTCGCCGGGACAAAGTTCCCCCTTGTTACAACATTCCTGCTTATGGAACACAACAGAACACGCTGGCTGCCATCCCTGGTGCCATGTCAGGAGGGGGCCGTGAGCTCTCTCTCCCGCCGATCCCACCCTGGCTGCTGTCCAGCTCCTCCTCCCTCTGAACATGGCCTTGTTTCCCATCTAAGACCATCAGTTCAAGCAGAGCTTCAGATCCACGGTTGCCCAGCTGAACCATCACAGAAGATATAAAATTGGTAGATCCCAATTAGAAAACATGCCTCAACACCCAACTATTTCTGAAGACTGATATCAATTCCCAGGCAAGGACATGGTTGAGAGAATAACTCTTTAGCCTGCCACACTCGCTAATCCTAGGTGGGGCCTGACCCCCGTCCTGATAGCCAGTCTCTCCAAGCACACCCCTTCCGTTCTCTGCAGCCCGCTACACCTGTCCTTAAATCACCCAAGACTTTCCTAGAAACATCTGTGCTTTCACCTCATGACAGGAGAGGCAAGGACATTCCTACCGAAATAACATTAACTCAGAACAGTATTCCCTACCAGGCTTGAAGAGCGGTGTAAGTGTAATAAGAGCGGTCCTTCTCTGAGGGGGAATGGGCTATTATACGATACCCATGAGCGATACTTGGGAAGTCTAAATGCGGCCGGTTCTCTCTTACAGACCCTGTTTCCAAATAATAGCGAAGAATCTCTTCTAAATGCCTGTAAGCAAGTTTGGCACCTTTGGAAGTTACATTAATAATGTCTTTCAGCCTCGAGGCTGCTGTTAAAGTATTTCTTCAGCAGACTTGTTTCACGCTGCTAAAGTAGGCCCAGCAGGGCAATTTAAAAAATATTTTTGAGCAAAGTTTTTAAGCATGTTCAGGGCTAAGAACACAGAGAGAGGTAAGTATGAGGTCTCTAGCGACAAAAGAGTTTCCCTTAGGATGGGCATTCCTACTAGGAGACGTGAGACCCGTGAGAGCTCAGGGCATCTGGGAACACGCAAAACTGCAAGCACGCGTTTCTGCTCTTGCCCATGGACGCAGTATTGCTACATTCCTCACATTCCCGCTGGGAGGTCCCCAGCCGTGGTGGCGAGGGCATCGGCTATGAAGCAGCTTAGAAAGTTTTGAATCTCTACTTTTCTAGTCACAGCTTAATGACCTTGAGCAAATAAATATCTTAACAAAACTTGACCCAGGATTCTCTTATCTTCTTTTATTCTTATTATTCTATTATTTTTTCTTATATATGTGTATATGAATATATATGTATGTATATGTATATATATATATTTGTAAAGTTAATTCATTTGAGAGAGAGAGAGCAAGCGAGCACTGGGGAGGGGCAGGAAGAATACTCCAAGCAATCTCTGCACCTTCAGCACCAAGCCCATCCCAGGAACCCAGATATCATGACCTGAGCTGAAATCAAGAGTTGAGTGGCCAACTGAGTGAGCTCCCAGGCGCCCCTCTCCTGTCTTCTAAAAGCATTGTGAAAACTAGATTGTGAATGTCATGTGCTCAGTGAGTCATCCGGCTCACGGTCAGGCATCTGCAAATACAGGTTTGCAGTGATTCCTGTATTTGCTAGTCCCAAGGAAGGTCCATAAGACCGTACATGCTTAGGGCTCTCTGATCCTCAGGACTCCCTCTTTGAGTGTTGGACTTCATCTCATATCGCAGTTGAAAATCTGTGCAATCATCCTGGGAGTAAGAGGAGGTCAGGAACACATCAGAGGTCCCTCCTAGCCCCAGCAAATCACCCTGCCTTTTGCCCTCAGATGCCCCCCCCCCAAATAATAAAGGCTGTTTTCAGAGGCAAGAAGCTCAATACAGTTATTGAGAAGAGACTGGATTATCTTCCTGAATCCCAGATCGCAATGCTGATGAAGACAGGGCCTGTATAGGAGACCTTCTGGGCTGTCTGTCTGTCATTAGTGGTAGGGCATGGATTCCGAGGCTGAGGGATGATGACTGTGGTCCGACCGCTCCCATGCCCCCCAATAGCAGGAACTTAGAGAAGTGCATATTCTCCCAATGACCTTGTCCCCTGCCTTCCCTAACACAAATTAACGGGTGGCATTTTTGTCAGTTAGCCTTGGTTGAGGGTATTTCTTCATGAGATTGCCCTATACCAGGGACCAGCCACAGCCATGGGGACCCCATCCTTGGCTGAGGTCAGTTCTTACAGACAAAGCAAACACCTGCTGGTGGTTATATGATGGCCTAATGAGACAGGTTAGTGAACGTTTTATCATAATGTTACTTTAAAGTGTATCAAGAGATCTCTAAAAGTGCACTAGGGAAAGTGATGGGGGGCGGTAAACAAAGAAAAGCCTAAATCACCGCATTTGCATAGTTCCTACAAAATTGAACTTTGGTATTTTTTTCAATTACAATTTTAATTAAACACTGTGTATTTTACAGCATTTAATTTTTTATCATGGTCTCAAAATTGTCTATGTAATATGTTGATGAAATGTATTGTTAAAAAAGATTTGTGATAAAGTAAACTTTTTTCCCCACTTTTCCAACACAGGTGGTCACCTTTGCGTTTGCTGCGGGAGCTCAGGTGTCTGGCTTCAGGGAATGCACATTTCTTTTGTTCAGAGTAGCGTACAAAGTAATCTTTGTGCAGAGCGGACTGATTAAAGACCAGGGTTGGGAATCAGACAGGTCTCGATTTGAATACTATTTTGGCTAGTTACTAGCTGATGTTCCTTGGGAACATTTTAGCCTCTCTCAACCATTTCCCTGGTCTAGGAAATGGCAATATAAACCTATTTACTAAATGCTTCAGGAGGGCGCCTGGGCGGCTCAGTTGGTTGAGTGTGCACTCTTGATATCAGCTCAGGTCATGATCCCGGGGTCACGGGACCAAGGCCCGTGTCGGGCTCTGAACGGAGCATGGAGCCTGCCTGGGTTTCTATCTCTCCTCTCTCTGCCTCCCCACTGTTCACGCGCACACACGTGCTTTCTCCCTCTCTCAAAGTAAAGAAATAAAACTTAAAAAATTAAGAAAAAGAACACAAAGTGTTTGAGGAATTTCAATTGGTGGGTACAAATGTCACTTAGTACTACTTAGTACTGTAGGAAGCACCCAGCATCAGTCTGATGGATAATGTTCACTGGAACAAGATTATGATGATGTTGGAGGCTGTATATGAGGATTTGGCTCTAGTATTTTCATATGAATCACAAAATGGAAAGTATGCCCTTCTTCATATATGCATATACAGATTATGTAGAGATATGTTATATATAACCAACACCCAGATACACTGTATACATTATATATGTGTATTGTATACACATATAGAGAGATATATGTGTCGTGTAAATATACATATATAAAATATTCATACACACTATATACACATGTGTTACACACATGCATGTCATATATAAAGTACACATATATGTGTTAAGTACATATATAATATGCATATATATTATATATATTTAGTATATACAAAACACATGCATGTACATTATATATATATGTTATATACATATATATATATATATTTTTTTTTTTTTGCTTTTCAGAGGTGGGGAAGATCTACCAGCCCCCGAGTTAATTGACATTATTGTTACATAAATCGTAAATAATTATGCATACATTTTTCTGTGGAAACTATACTTTGCAAATCTAAAACAAAATACTCATTTAGGCTCCTTTGATACTGAATTATTATGTCATTTAATGACAAGTTTCCAGAGATCATAATATAGTGGTTTTTTTGTTTTGCTTGTTTGTTGCCTAAAAATATGTTTCTTCAACCTTTGACTGAGTATAACCTTGACTTTTTATTGTCCTCATTGGACACAATTTGTCAATAGCCTCTTTCTAGAATTTACAAACTTTCTGAAGTATTAAGCATTCCTCTCTCATATTTGGTGAAAATTTATTAAATGTTCCACATGATAT
Organism: Mungos mungo; assembly: GCA_004023785.1. Taxonomy (NCBI): domain Eukaryota; kingdom Metazoa; phylum Chordata; class Mammalia; order Carnivora; family Herpestidae; genus Mungos; species Mungos mungo. The sequence continues at coordinate 52,667 of PISW01002736.1, forward strand.
ATTTCAACTATGTGGTAGATGACGCAGGTGTCCCTTGGGATTTTGGGTCCGTTAGTATGCCAAATCGATGTGCCATACTGGTTTTTTTCTTGCAACAGTTGATTTGAAGCAGATCCATGTTGCAATATTATGCCACGGCATTTTGGTGCCAGAATCAAGAAAATTAGTTACAGTTTACTTAGAATTCCTCCCACCAGCAATGCCTAAGGGATAGTGCTTGAACGGTGTGCCGTGGGTGTGGGAGGGGACCTGCAGCTCTGAAGTTAGCTTTAGGAGAAGCCTAGGGAGAGAATGTGAATCTATCTCCTCACTTTCCCCCCAAGGGTAGGGGTAGGGCGGGGTGAGACAGACAAAAGCAAGAGCCTTCAGACATAATAACCATCCAAATATATATATATATATATATATATATATATATATATATATATATATATACACACACACATATATAGATGTAAATGTGTGTGTGTATATATATGTGTAAATGTGTGTGTATATGTGTGTGTGTGTGTGCATGTGTGTGTGTATGTATATCTATACACACACATACAGAGTCCAACATCAGAGAAGAGCTTCAACAGGCCAGGGTGCTTGGACTTTATTTACTAAGGAAGACTCCATTGAAGAATTTTGAACCAGAGTGTGACTAAGCGAAACCCAACTTTGCCAGACCCTTGCTCTGCGTGGACTCGTGGCTGGGTAAGGAGATCGCCCAGCCTGCGGCCCCCGGTCCGGCAGAATGAGCGCACCCTGGGGGCCTACTGGAAACGCACGCCCTCAGCCACACGGAATCGGAACCTCTGGGAAGGGGGCGCACAGCCCGTGCTTCCACAGCCTTCTGAGGGTGCGGATGAATGACGAGTGTGGAGTCTCACGGGGTGGCCGACGCCGCCACGCAATGTGCGGAGCTGAGGAAGGCGCAGGCGTGCTGCCAGGCCTCGGTGGGCACCGCCTGCACAGCAGCTCTATGCAACCTGCCTGCCTATCGCTTCTCGGCCTTTTGGCTAAGGTCAAGTGCAACCTGCCTGCCTAGCCGCCACCATGTGACCCCGCACAGCTGCTGACAGAATCTCCGGAGAACTTTGTTCAGCTGATCAACACTATTTGCTCTGTGGGATTTAAGCTCGGTCAGGTTTTATTAATCATTTTTGGTATCGAGTGGAAATATTCCTCTCCTTGTGGATAAAAGAGTACAATCTAAACACACTTCTCCGTAGGTGAATAAAAAAAGCATTCATCTCATGGAGAAGGACGGGCTGCCTTCAGGAACACATTGGCTATATATTTGCCTTTTCTTAGTGATTATTTAAACAGAGGGACTCTGTTAATCTCTCGCAAAATATCAAGGCGACTGTGCCAGCGCCCCATGGAGATCGGGGTGGATCCGGGCTCTGCGGAGGAGTAAACACGGCAAAAGTCAATCTTCGGGACAAATCCTGGTTCAGGAATGCTCTGTGTAGGTAGCTCCACACCTCTTTCCATGGACATAAAAGGTCACAGGTGAAAACTCAGCCCTGAGGACACTGAGTGCCTCCTCCTCCCAGTGCTCTGGTGGCCCCCGTGGGCTTCACAGAATGCTGGAGCTCAGGCCTCAAGTCAGAATGGCTGGCTTAACATCCGCATTTCAACTGAATCACGGCACAGGGCTAGACACAATCATGTTTGAGAGGCACTAGCGTAAGCCCAGACTAATAATCATAACAACAACATAGGAGGTTTCAGATTGCAAGGAGTGGGCCGGATGACCCGGCAGCGAACAGGACCCTTCCCGGAAGGACTTCGAATCTGCGTGGGAAGGAAGGTCGGCGTTCATCTGTATCAGAACCCAGCTTTCATGATGCCTCTGGGGTTCCGAAACGAGGTGGAATTCTGGTTCCCAGGAAACGTACTGGTCCACGGTAGACAAAATATTTCTACAAATATAACATAAGGCAGACGTACTTTATTCTCTAAAAGTGTCATAAACAAAACCAAGATCTCAGAATGAAGACACCACGTCTCAGAGGAAACGACATGGCAGGAAGTGACATTTCAGCCAAGCCCGGAAAACCCGGGTGCCTGTAAACAGTGGAGATGTACCATAGAGTTTTCCAGGGTCCAGCTGCAAACCAAAAGAAACTAGTAGTGAACCGAAGAAGCATGTTGTAGTGTGCAGACTGTGGAAAACTGGAGGAAAAATAAGTAGTTTGGATAAGAATGATTAGTGGGTGGATGCTCGGGAGGGAGGTTGGATGTAGCTACTAAGTATTCCGTTTCTAAAATGGACCAGGTAGTGCATTATGTAATTTAATACTCATAAAAGTAGATAGCTCCACTTTATTTGATAAGCGAATTGTGCCTTCGAGAGAGAGAGAATAATCTGCTCCTGATCACACATTTTTGTAAATGGAAAAGTTAAGGTTCAACCCTAAGACTCCTTTCTGGGTAGTGTGGCTCAAGGAACAGGGGTTGATGGTAGGAAAGGGGGCAGGGCGCAGGCAGAGCTGGGTGGGGGTCAGGGGGCTTGTCGCTGACCTGGACAAACACAGTTTAGAAAAGCTCACGTATTAGAATTAGAATTATGATTCTTCATCTTAGTAGCAGTGATGCTGCTGTGACTGTTGCTCGTTGGCCCCTGTCTTACTCATTTTTCCACGACGGTCAGTGGTCAGTCACGCCGTGTTTAGAGACCAAGGAGACAGGAATATGACGATTCTATAACTTGTACAAATCATGGGGCAGGAAGAAATGCAAAATGCAATTATGTGCAGCCGGGGAGGAGCGGAAAGGAAAGTCAGCACAGCCTGACTCGCTGTAGCTCCAGTGGTGGCTGACAGTGCACCGGTCCATCGCTCCGTCCTGAGCAGTGGATAAATACTTGAGGATCCACAGACTGAACTCAGGGAAGGTGTGAACGTCTTAGGGAAAGCTTCCTTTCTTATTTTGATATAAGGGTTCAATTGCAACACAACATTCAGGTTTTTCTGCCCAAGGATGTATACAACTGTCCACTATGAACTCTGAGAGAGAGACAAATTGGAGCACCTAGGTGACTCGATCGGTTAAGCATCCGACTTTGGCTCAGGTCATGATCTCGCAGTGTGTGGGTTCGAGCCCCACATCAGGCTGTCTGCTGACAGCACGGAGCTGGCTTTGGATCCTCCGTCTCCCTCCTTTTCTGCCCTTCCCACCTTTGTCCACACATGTGTGCACTCTGTCACTCTCTCAAAAATGAATAAGCATTAAAGAGAGAGAGAGAGAGAGAGAGAGAGACAAATTGACAATTGCTACGAGAACATGTGGGTTGGAAATGATGTACGGATGCACCTTTGAATTAATAACCACTCTCATGCAGGTTTTTGTATCTGTGCATTTTACTGCAGTAAAGATTTATTTTTACGTGATCACCTAGAGACACCACAGAGCCCAAAGGACTCTCTACAATGTACATCGTCCAGTTGCAATGCTAAGCTACACCACTATTCAAGTTAGCTGATGATTTTCCCTATATTGTAACCTGCATATTGACCTTTGATTAGTGACAGTCCTTACTTTAAAAACAAACTGTGATGCACAACAGGCAATTTACTCCCCAAGGATTAAACGACGCCAGATTGCTTGCACTTCTCATGTTCCAGTGTTGGATTATCATTTGTACTTCTGCCTCCTCCCGGGGTTTATCTGATCTTCATGTCTTCCATATAGAGGAGACATTTTCCAGGCTTGTAAGTGTGTAGCTGGGTGCCGTGGGGACATCCGTGACTCACAGTGGCCCGGTCTGTCCCAGTTGGCTGAAACCCTGCTACCCGGTGAGAAGGTGGGCGTTACAGTAATCGCCGCATATGTCTTCATGTATTGCTTCTGGGGATGGTGAGAACAGCAGTGTCAAACCAGGATCTGAAACCTCTTAGAGTCTCCAGTTCTCTGCACCTTGATTCTGATTTTGTGTTTTCATTTTATGATTATATAACTCTGTGTAATCATCTACTGTGTTACCAGCAAGGCCGACTTATTGGCTCTAAGTAGCACTGCTGCAATGTCCTCAGGCTAATGAGAAAAAAAGTGCACGTGAACTTGACCCATCTGGGCCAAATGAAGGCAGATTATATCCCTGTTTCCTAAAGAAGAGATTTTTGTCTTATTTTTTAATAGCGCTCCATCAGAGTATTGTGGGCATGTAAAAGGATATTGATAGTAATAATATTATCAATGATGATGAGACAGAAACAGAGCATGAGTGGGGGAGGGGCAGAGAGAGAGGGAGACACAGAATCTGAAGCAGGCTCCAGGCTCTGAGCTGTCAGCACAGAGCCCGACATGGGGCTCGATCGAACCCATGAACAGTGAGATCGTGACCTGAGCCGAAGTCAGACGCTTAACCGACTGAGCCACCCAGGCACCCCTCAGTGATGATGATTTGTACCAGAAGAGTCGGTTTTGAGTGGCAATCTGTTACTTAAATTCATCCCACTAGTATTTTCAGAAATGCTCATTCATACAGTTCTGTATGTGTTTAATTTGCTCTCACGTTACCTAGCTGTACACTAGCCGTAAGCGTTCCTAATTTTATAATTGTATGATGTGAAGATCATAATTTGAACAACAAACTAATCAGCACATGGATCCTTGAGAATTTTGTTTGTTTGTTTTACAAGAGGTTAAAACACCGTTAGAGCTGACTGGCTGTAGGAGAGCCCTGATCCGAGGATTTGATTGCCCCCCCTTCCCCCGCACGTAACGCTCATCATGTAGATAGTTGTGGGTATTGAGAAGTGTAGGTAATTTGCATAGTCAGGCATGCAACGACCCCTTCTCCGGGGGAGTGTCATTGAACTTTTCTGTTGTTGTTTCGATAACTTCCTGCGGCCACTCTTCTAACCCTTCCCTCACGGACATGTCCACTACGGCTTTAAAATTATTGGCTCTGCTTTATGGTCTCCGTGATCTCAGTGCTCTCGTGAGTGCCCACAGCACGCGAGGTGCGTTAGAAAGTGCCCAGTGTAGTGAGACCATTTCACCAATGGGGAAAATTAGATCCAGACAGAGGTGAAGTTGCTCCAGATCGACGGCCAGGGGGAGGCGCTCTGCGGAATGGGACATCGAGCAGGCTTCGTTAGCAATGTGGATGGAGCCGTTTATGAGAGAGCTGTCATATTCAGGGAGCCGATGTCAGAACTGAGTGTGTGATAGGCAAATGAAACCGCTCTGGTTCAGATTTGATGCCACGCTGAGAACCTAGAATTTTTCAATACGCATTTGGTATCATTTTATTGAATTTGTTTTCTGTCCTAGCCTGTGTTTTCAATGTTTCAGAATCTTTATAGGATTTCCTCCACTGTAAAGCGATCACTCTCTTCAATATTTCTTAGTCCTTTAATACATCACTAGTTTGGCAAAAGGGACATAGAAACTTCTGGAAATCAGTTTATGCGTCTCCCCTACCCCTAGCCAGGGTAACCTCAATCACACACAGACAGATACAGGTTTTGAAAGGATTGATTCAAGCAGTTTTGTCACCTTCAAGAAGGCTATGGAGTTGGAAGATGTTTTCCTCAAAGATTTCAAGATAATCTCTTAGCTGTTTCTCAGGCATAATATTGATGGAACTGAATGGGACCCAAAAGCCAGAGCCTCCCTCCGCTGGGTTGGCGGCGAGCATACTGGGAAGTTGTAAGCCATAGTGGGTCTAACCTGAAAACGCTAGTTGGTCCTCAGTTCCCTGGTGGGTCACGCCTGTCTTTCGCTAGACCCGGCCACACTCCAGTAAATGTGGCACAACGCCACCGGAGCGTGAAGTGGTTGCTCTTTGACAACTGTGACCTAAACCACTCCATTCAGAACAACCTTCTCTAGCACAGCCGTGGGGATGTCATGGGACTTGCTGATTCTGAATCAGTATATCCGGGTGCGGGGAGTGAATCTGAGAGTCTGTGTTTCTTCTTTTTTTTTCTTTTTTTTTTTTTTAATAGTTTATTGTCAAATCAGTTTCCATATAACACCCAGTGCTCGGGCACTTGTGAGTCTGTGTTTCTAATGAATGGCTGAGGTGTGGCTCTTCAACTCCGACATTTTGAGTGTGAAGAATTAACACTAGTATTTGTTGAGAAGTAAAACCTCCATGAATAAATAAGTGAAAGAGCAAACAGATAAATGGACAAGTTAGGAGCTAAATACAGTCTTAAACTATAAATACGTGCATAGAATATTGAACATAGGATCCTTCCCCCCTTTGAGAATTTATTAGGACAATCTCTGAAAGTGAGATAGGTCCAGGCAAATAATGGCTTAGTCGGTTAAGCGTCCAATGCTTGGTTTTTGGCTCAGGTCATGATCTCAGGATTCATGGGATTGAGCCCCGCAGTGGGCTCTGTGCTGACAATGTGGAGCCTGCTTGGGATTCTCTCTCTGCCTCTCTCTCTCTCTGCCAGCCCCCTGCTCACGACATGCACATGTTCTCTCTCTCTCTCAAAATAATCTTAAGAAATGTAAGTCCATAATTCCATGCACATACATATGAAATATGCTTATTTTCTTCTACATATTTCACAAGAACAGGTACACCTAAATTAATAATAGGCCTAATAATATTGATTGTTCTATTTTTTGTCTACTGATATTTAAATTTTGTGGGTCTTAGTATTGACAAGGACAAACATAAACACGATCACCTAGTATTTCATCATATATGTAAAATAAGTCACTCCCTAGGTCATAAATCTCCATCATAATTTAAAACACGAAATCTATGTTAATAAATTACTACCCAAGTTTACGTTGTAAACCGTAGCTAGCATGCAGTAGACATCCTAACTCTCTGTTGTGGCGAGCCACAATTATGATGAAAAAATCAATTATTTTGACTAAAACTCATTTTCTTAATATACAGGAAATATTTTTTGGTGTCTTCAAATTTGTGATTTTGAGGTGAAGCCAACAGCTAGATGATTCATGAATTATGTCTAATCAATATGGGAGTAAGCTGTTGAATATGTAATTATGATGGCTGTGGTTATACTTCTGAACAGCGTTCAGCTGCAAATGCCTTTCAAATGGCCTCTACCAAGCTGGTCTCAAGCCAAATGGACATTTCACGATTGATTTTTCTAATTAGTCCCTTCATCATATGGGAAGTTAAGTCACCTATGGAGTTCAGTTTTTAGTACTATGAAGACATTATAATTTTTTAGGATTTATAAGACAGGTGTAAAAATAATGCTTTTTTAACAGAACCGGAGCAAACATGATCAGTGAATCTAAATCAGGGCACCTAGATATTTAACACCCGTATTCAGCTCTAATTGTGGTGTGGAGGCAGGAGACACTTCCCCAGGAATTCTACTTAATCAGGAAAGGAATTCATGTAGTTGGAAGCAGGAAAAAGGATCAATGCGCTTTTCAATTGGACTCTCTTGTTAGCATGAACACTGCACACTTACTTCAACCTTTGTACGGAGCATTTATTTACCTGTAAATAGCCCAATGCCAGACAACAAATCAATAGAAAGTGGAAAAACTATTTTAAGTGTATATTTTTGAGGAAAATGTCTTAGAATTATTGTAATTAGATAATTTTAAAAATAGCTGCAGTTCTGCAACGGAGGGCTCAAGGTAGTGTGAAATTGTGTTCTTAATCAGACAAAGTTGAATGGATGCTGGTCTTTATGAACGTCACAACCATGAGAGACGCTTCGCCGATGGGACTGTAATATCTAGTTGCTGCCGAAAGGAGAGAAAACCCTGAGTGAAGCTTACAGCGGTGGGGAAGGAATGAAGCAAGACAATGTATAGGAAGTCGAAGATGGGTGCATGCCTCTCCTTTTCTAATATTCTTTTTTTTTAATTTTTAATGTTTATTTATTTTTGAGTGACAGAGAGAGAGACAGAGCATGATCAGGGGAGGGCCAGAGAGAGGGGGAGACACAGAATCCGAAGCAGGCTCCAGGCTCTGAGCTGTCAGCACAGGGCCCTACGCAGGACTTGAACTCACAGACCGTGAGGTTATGACCTGAGCCGAAGTCAGACACCCAACTGACTGAGCTACCCAGGTGCACCTTTTTCTAATATTGAATTTTATTTGTAATGGAAGACATTTTAATAAATGTGATGAGTTTACTTTTCTCAAATAAAATATTAGAACAAGATTTCAAACTGTCATAATTGTTTCAGAGGCTGACTTAGGTTTTGGCAAGTCTAAAGATCATACAATTTGGGTGACCCTCCAAAGAATAAAGATAAAAATTTATGAATATTATTATATTAAGTTTAAAACTGATATTTTTAAGAATTAGACAAGAAATCACAAGTTACACATGTTTCCAATGCTTAACAATTCTATAACCATCAGAAATATTGGGGGAGAATCTGAAAACAAAGTGGCCTAATAGACCTTTTACCTCTGACAAATCCTGTAAGTGTATTTTTCCACAGCTTTGGAAGCTTCATGTGATCTATGATTCTGTAATATTTTTTGGTAGAGACAATAGAAAGATCATCTGGACTTCTCTTAGTCAACTACTTCTCCAAACTTGTTTTGTAAGTATCACTCTTATTGGCAAGTTGTAGGCCAGGGTGACGACTCATCTTGGTAACATGTGCATTGTCACTTGAGAAAGTTTCCATCGGATTAGTTTCACCACATAGCCTCCGGCTCTGTCCGTATCAACCGTCTGCTCATGCCCTAGCCTACCTCCTGCCAGTGTCTGGCATCTAGAACACGCCCGCACCCAAGAACACCTGCAGTCCGCCCCGTGTGCCACGACTGAGCTAAGTCCCCTAGGAATCATCTAAGGAGGACTGCAGAAAACTCATGTAGGGAGCTCCCTCGGGTGAGGGAAACCGTATAACTAGGGAAACCCGTGACGGCTTATCTTCCCATTGACCCATTCCCAGAAGACCCACGGCACGCCCAGCAACAGCCGATTCCCTAGAGGGAAAGTCGGAGTGGGGAGAGAACTGTCTGCCCCAGTCATATGCAGAGTACCTCATTTTTGCAAAATCCTCCAACCATAGACCCTACATACGCACTCCGAGGCGGCACCTTCCAGAGCTAGAAAGGGTCTGTGTGAGGGACTGGTTCTCGAGCTTTGGGGGAAACATTTCTCGGATGATTTGTGTAGGTGAATGCTAAGATGTAAAAAGCGTAGGAGCTTCCCCCACACATCTTCTTGAAGAGGGAGGTTGAAGACAGTTTTTTCTCTTCAGCAATTACGGGTGAGTGATGTGTAGCCAAGGCACTGGATTATTGAGTGTTCAGGTATCCGAGTAAATGTTTGACCTCAACTATTTGGTTTAACCTTATAAAATGTAACGGCACATTCTAAGCCCTACAGAGGCATCGTATATTTTGGGCTGTTACCTTTCACTTGCTAATGTTATCTTAGAGTGTGTGTGTGTGTGTGGTAATCTGTAGTGCCTTAATGTAAAAAAGGACTTTTCAGCACGCACACTATAAAACCTTAACAAAATGTGACCTACCGTTATATTTTTTGGTTATTTGCTCTCATCTTAGTATGAGCTATATCCCACCATGTGCTGTTCTCAAAGTAATTGATATGCTCTGGGAAACTAATTGGAAAATATTCAAATATCTCTTAAGAGCTTGGCATTCTGACAATTTTGTAAAACTTATATCAAAATAATAAGTATACCAATAGGTAGCCTTCACTGGGCACCTTCGAATAGGTTTAAAGATGAGGTAATTGAGGCTAATAGAAATCATTCATGTGCCCTAATCACATGGTGTTGAACTTACAGACCTGTGACTCAATGTCAGGTCAGAATTGTGTGACGTGGAGGCTGGTTTTGGGGACAGGATGGGACAGTGGAAAGCACACAGGTTATGGAATCCGAGAGATGTGGCTTCAAAAACCTCACCTATTGAGGGGACTTCATTGTCCTTACCTAGAAAGCATTCAGGACATCTATTTTACATGTTGTCAGGAGAATTATATGACAGTAAGTAGTCCATATCAGACACTTAAGAGAAGTCGCTTTTCTTCCACTCTGTGTATGTGAACATTTTCATCATAAACACTAGATCTTGCAGTATTTTAGCCACTGGAAAGACTCAAGACCAAAATCTTGCATTACTAGAAGCATCAGACATTCTCGCTAATTTATTTTTTTAAGTGTTTTTTATTTATTTTTGAGAGACAGAGAGAAACAGCGTGAGCAGGGGAGGGGCAGAGAGAGAGGGAGACACAGAATCGGAAGCAGGCTCCAGGCTCTGAGCTAGCTGTCGGCACAGAGCCCGATGCGGGGCTTGAACCCACGAACCCTAAGATTATGACCTGAGCTGAAGCCAGAAGCCAGACGCCTAACCGACTGAGCCACCCAGGCACCCCATTCTTGCTAATTTGTAAAATGCTCCTAACATGATCCTTTAAGTACTTTCTGAGGCAAGCCTCATCTGGAATAATAGTGTTATTTAATAACTTTGGGGTTGAAAACATGCTTCCTTTTCTGGTGGGGGGGAATATGTCACATGCTTTATTTCATGTGACATTTATTCAAAGTTCCTTGTGAATTAGGTATTATTCTATCCTTTAAGAGATACGTGTTATTTTTCACATTTATTTATTTCAGTTCAAGTTAGTTAACATACAGTGTGGAACTGGCTCCTGGGCTAGCACCCAGGGGTTCATCACAGACATATAACTCCCAGTGCTCATCCCAACAAGCGCCCTCCTCAGTGCCTGTCACCCGTCTAGCCCATCCCCCCGGCCACCTCCCCGCCTTCAACCCTCAGTCTGTCCTCTGTATTTAAGAGTCTCTTATGGTTTGCCTCCCTCTCTCTTTATATCTTATTTTTCCTTCCCTTCCCTGATGTTCATATGCTGTGTTTGCTAAATTCCACATATGAATGAAATCATATGATATTTGTCTTTTTCTATTGAGTTGTTTTGCTTAGCATAATACACTCCAGTTCCATCCACATCGTGTAAATGGCAAGAGTTTGTGCTTTTTGATCACTGAGTAATATTCCATCTCTCTCACATCTTCTTTGTGCATTTGTCAGTCGATGGGCATTTGGGCTCTAACCACAATTTGGCTATTGCTGACAGCACCGCAGTAAACATAGGGGTGCGCGTGCCCCTTCAAACCAGCAGTTTTGTATCCCTTGGGTAACCATCTAGTAGTGCAACTGCTGAGTCTTAGGGTCATTCTATTTTTTTAAATTTTTTTTTAATTTATTATTTTTTGAGAGATAGAGAGAGACAGCGCAAGCAGGGGAGGGTCAGAGAGAGAGGGAGACAGAATCTGAAGCAGGCTCCAGGCTCTGAGCTGGCAGCACAGAGCCCAATGCGGGGCTCGAACCCACGAACTGCCAGATCACAACCTGAGCCGAAGCCGGATGCTCAACAGACTGAGCCACCGAGGCGCCCCAGGGTCGTTCTATTTTTAATTTTTTGATAAACACTCTCTTAATTGCAGAGATGTGAAGTACCCCATCCTGTCTGAGACTCTAGTCGGGACCAGACCCACCATCAGAGCACTTGGTGGACAGTGTACAAGCTCATCAGTGTTTGGAAATCCAGGGGCGTGACTGCTCAGCACACACAGCACTGTCCGCTCAGTCCCAGCCCGCAGGGTCCCATCAGAAATGCCTTCCATATAATTTCTATTTCCTGTGGGGACTTGAAAGTCAGCCACTCGTGTGTGGTTTCTCAGTGATGGAGACACATGGGTGGACTGCTGTGGACACCCTGGGTCACCGCTGGGATGGGGCAAGGGACTCAAGGGCATCAGATGCAGCCCAGCTGTTACAGCCCTGCATGAAGGTAGGACCTCCACCAAGGCTCTCGGCTCTCTCACTGGCCCAGGCCACTGCATTCACAACAACGAAGCCCCAGTATTTAAGCATTCACATACTCTCCTTCTGCTAAAACTTACTCGGCTCCAGTACAAGTTGGGGGTGAGGCTGCGAGCATGGAGCGAGCAGAGTCGAACACGGAACACCCTGTCTACACATCACCTTCGTCAGGAGAGGGGACTCTACCTTTCTCTGTTGTTGTTTTTTTTAATTTTTTATAGTTTATTTATTTTTGAGACAGAGCATAAATGGGGGAGGGGCAGAGAGAGAAAGACACAGAATCTGAAACAGGCTCTAGGCTCTGAGCTTTTAGCACAGAACCCACCATGGGGCTCAAACCCATGAACCATGAGATCATGACCTGAGCCGAAGTCCAACGCTTAACCAACTGAGCCACCCAGGCGCCCCTCTACCTTTCTTTGTTAATGCCCCTAATAATATCCATTCTCTCCATTCCACTTTTTGTACCACATTCAAAGTCATATTTCTAAAATTTTCATTTACTCAAAACCCTATAATGGTCCCTACTTTGAGCTGCATTGTATTTCCTCAGACTCCGGTTGGAGCTCTATCCCCCAACGTGACTGTATTTGGAGACAGAGCCTTTAAGGAGGGAACTGAGTTAATGAGCTCAGAGGGGTGGGGCCCAAATCTGATAGGACCCCTGTCCTCATAAGACCAGGGAGACGCCCCAGGCAGGAAGCGTGCCTGGAGAAGACGTCCCGTGGGTGCCAGGGAGGAGGACGCTACCTGCAAACCCAGGAGGTAGGAGAAAGCAAACTTTCTGATAACTTGACCTTGGACTTCCAGCCTTCAGAACCACGAAGGAATAATTTCCTATCGATTAAGCTCTCTGTTCCGAGTTGACTGGCTGTGGTAGCCCCAATGTGCTGGTGCAGCGCAGCGCCTTTACCTGTTAGCCTGGGGTAGAAAGCCATTCTCCGGCTTGTTACAAAGGGTCTTTTTTGTTCCAGTTTCCCAAACCAGCCAAACTGATTTTCTGTCCCCTCAGGAGCAGATTATCTCTTGTCAGAGTGAGTAACAACTCCGACACCTCCCTGGGTGCAAAGGTTCTCATCATCTGTGCCCCCTGTGGCCCCCGTCCCTGTGAGTGTAGTCAGGAAGCCTTCGCAGCTGCCCCTCGTGGTGGCCAGAATCTGCTCTCACTCCACGAGGCCCCCCAGCTGCTTCTACCATAACCTCCCCCCTCGTCAGACGCCTCCCACTGGATTGAAATCATATGTCTTCTCCAAGACACCTGGAGCTCCTTGAGGGTGGGACCAAGTTTCCATTTATCTTTGTTTTCCATTTTCTAGCTAAGCGTCTGCCAAGTGGTAAACGCACAAGAGGTGTCTGGTGAATTAATGGGTACGATTCTCCACTATTACTCAGATCTTCCAAGCAGATTGATTTTAACATCCAGTGAAATGTCTGATGTTTCTTTGCAAATTGGACCGATAAGATGGCTTGTCTTTTATTAAAAAGTAAAATTCTATCCTTCTAAGGGAATGCAATATTTTAGCTATTGAAATGCTCCAAAGGAAGTTCTGATCCATATATTCAATAACTTATAAACGTATATTGTTAAATTGTTGAATGTACCCTGAAACCAAACTACAGAAAATGAAAAATGGATTGAGAAAGAATTTTTGGATTTCAGTGCCTGTGACTTTTGAGATTTCGTTTTATTTCCTTGTTGTCTGTGTTCCTGAGGATTTCACACCAGATGGGGATCTGATACCTATGCCTTTCTGTACACGTGTTGACAATAAAATTGGGTCTCATTTTGTACACGGTAGGGAAACATTAGAAACAATAGCCCAATCCTTTTCAGACTTTAATCTGTGTGAATTTATAGTCTAAGTGTATTTCTTTTGATAGGTAAGGAGCATTTGCTATTTAGCAGAAAATTAAAAATGAAAAATTTTCAATGGCATAAAACATGGCAGGGTTTTATTTTTACTTCTGAAATTAACAGGGAGTGGATTTCTAGATCAACGTCTAAGAACCCTGTCCAATTTTTTATTCAATTATTGTTGCTTTATCACTGTTGTTTCTCTTTACCACATTTCTCCTGGAGAAATCACCTTAAGTCAAACTTCTAATAAAATGGCGATCTACAGATGAAATCTATATTTGGTATATTAAGCTTTGTGACAGTTGTATAGAATTATAGTAATCGTGGCTGTTGGATTTACAAGGACTTTTGGTCATAAGAAATAGACCAAGGACAATGCAATTATTAATAAGTTAGATATGCATGCCTGAATGATGTAAAGGTATGCTTTTATTGTGGCAAAACTGTTTATATTGAAGATCATTGAAATATTACGCGTTAATGAGAACAGGCATTCGTTCCAGACTATCCTTTTCAGCTTCTTTTAGACACGCTATTCATTCACCTTGCACATGCCCGCTCACCATCCCATAGCCTGGACCTCCACAGGCTCTCCAGCTAGGAATCTTGTCCCAGCAGCCCCCTCTCTCTCTGTGCGCAGTGAGATTAATACTCTACATGATAGAGCACTTGACCTTGCTTGTATCACAAAGATCCTGTTAGATGATGCAGCTGGGCCATTATTAGCTCAGCTTTCTCCAGCTGGGCACTTGGTACAACAGGGGACCTGGCAAGGTCAGGAGGAAGAGCTCACGCAGCACCTCATGTTTCATTTGCACTCTTGATAATCACCTCCTAAATGAGACTCTTTTTAATTATGCATTTTGTGCATGAGCTTTGCATTAAGGTAAAAAGATTTTGATATGGAATAAAATAAGCTTATCGATCAAGATTGACAGTTCACCTGTCAAAGAATTTGGATACAAATTCTTTCCTTGAAGATCAATTTGTAAGGTTTGTGTTAACAAGTCGTTTGTATGTGGGGATGTTTAGCAGATGATCACATTCTCCTTAGGACCCCAACCTTAATCTTTAGGCTTTGATTTGATGTTTCAGGTTAGGTCTGTAAAAAAAAAATCTTCAGTATGGTAAATAGTTCACACAAATAATGTTTGCTGCCCACGTAACCCTGTTTGGACAAAGGTCAGTTTGCTTTTAATTGTACAACATTGCAGAATAATAACTGTGTAATAAATCTCTTTTGGGCTTTCCATTTCTTTGCTAGAAGCCAGGCTGCTTTCACAATCAGATAGAAATTCTGAAGGGACTTTTTTTCCCCCTTAAATTTATCCTGTTATCAACAGCACTATTTTCATACCTGCAATTTTTGCTAAGTACGTTCTTTGTCCACTCCCCCCTCCCCCCTTGGAAGCCTGAAGAAGATATTGCATTTCCAAGTCCTTTTGCGTATATGAACAAACTGAGGTACAGACGCACAGAAGACGTTCCTAACAACACGCCGAGTTCAAGCCCTGGCGCGGTCTTCTCTCGGGGCCAAAGCTGTTTCCTCCAAAATCTTCAGTGACTCCGTTCCTCAGCTACAAATATAATGCATCTTAACTCCAGGCCAACAAAAGTGCTCTCCACTCTGTATTCATGTTAGAGTTACTTGGAGAGCTTGCTTTTTCTTAGCCCAGCTCTGCAGAGACTCTGATTTAATTGGCTCAGGAGAAAGTCTGGGTATTGGTATTCGTAAAATACCACCAGGTGATTTTAATGTGCGGCCAGCGATGAGAAGCCAGAACTAAACTAATTCTAATTCTGTGAATACATTACCTACTATTCACGGATGTTTCAGACAAAGAAAATAGCATGCCCTTGGCTGCATCCAGAAAGAACCAGCGCTCTATTTCTGTCCTGAGAGGGACCGCCAGGCAGTGGAAGAAGGCTGCCCTGTGGGTCTCCCAGGTGGTTCTATTATCGCCGCAGGTACAAGGACATTGATTTCCCCACAGTCAGCTGTTCCGCGTTGATAAGTACCTTCGGGAGCTCAGACACTAAGCAGTGTCTGGAACGTTCTCTACGAACGCCATCAACTTCACCCACTCAGTATAGTTTTGGTAAGATGTTCAATTCCTAATGGAGATACTCGGCTTGAGTGGCATTGTGTCCTAAGAATAGATGAGGAAACGTTTAGGGTAGAATTTGAAATGTACCTACGGTCATCGCTCTTGTGAGTGTTCAGTGCTTTTCTGAAAGTTTTAATGCCTCCAGAGTCTAACAGAACACTGAGAAGTGATAGGGTGACTGGTTATTGGCCGTGTTTATGCTCAGTGAATCAGTATAGACGGAGTCGGAGTGCAGCCACTGGGGGCAGAAACTGTGGAGTTAGAATGAGGTTCAAATTCCAGTTCTATTCCCTATTTATGTAATCTTGGTAAAATCTCTTCACCTTCCTAAATTGTAGTCTCCTCTGGAGAAAGGAAAGATCACTGCCTAAAAGGTACTGGATTAAGGGCTTACCAAGTGTGTACCATATAGATGATTCTTAATTAACCAATAAGTTGTTATAAGACCTGTCTCAGGAGTCCAGAAACAAGAGCCTGGGCCCATCTGCCCCACTGGGTTTTGTCGAGGTTTACCAGAACACAACCACCCTTCTTTCTGAATGCGTCGTCTTGATATTTCCACTGAGTAGTGACAGAGTATTTAGGTAATTACCTAAAATAATTACCATCTGGCTCCATAAAAGGAAAATCTTGAACAGATGACCTTCTAAAGTACTGCTATCGTATTTGGCAAACAGATAATTGACCATGATAGTTTTTAAAAAAATAATTAGAATTCTATCGAGGTAGCTGTGCTATGATTAAAGAGTTTGTTAATAGCTCAAGTTATGACCTGATACTTTTGTACTGATTCACAGAGAAGCAACAAACCTCATAAAAAACTTAAAACATCAATTCAGAATGCCAAGCGAAGCTAAGCAAAATAAATCAGACCAATCCCAAAGGATTTCACTTATATGTGGAATTTAAGAAACAAAACAAATGAGCAAAAGGAGAAAAAAGAGGCAAACCAAGAAACATTCTCCTAACTAATAGAGAATAAAATGATGGTTACCAGAGGGGGGTCAGGGGTGGAAGTGGAGGTGGGGAGGGGGGAAGAAGTAGGTGATGGGGGTTAAGGGTGGACCTATTGTTAAGAGCCCTGGGTGTTGAGTGTTAAATCACTATATTGAACACCTGGAACTAATATCACACTTTACGTTAACTAATTGGAATTTAAATAAAAATTTAAAAGCAAATTGTCCAGTCCACAGGAATTTTGGCCACATCAGAGATATTTTATTATATAGTTTTGCAGAAGGTCAGCTCTGAGCCATGAATAAGCTTTCTCTCAATGTATGTGTGTGAAGCGGGGGGCCTGCAAATTCACGAACACATGTATTTTCATGAATCCGGGGGAAAAAGGAGAGGGTAACAAAGAACAGAGCAGCAAGCCAGTGAAGATATAATTAGCAAATAGATGAATGAGCATAGAGATGTTTGCGGCAAACTGAGATTCCCGGTAACAGTCTGTGTGATCGCATTGATGGGTGAAGTAAATCCTTTCTTCCCTCCCTTCTCTGGTGATGCCGCAGACTCTGGAGAGAGGTTTTCAGAAATTTCCCGTCTTTGAGAACAGTAGAAATCTGTGCTGCAGCTTTGTGCACATAATTTATGGCCTCCTGTGATCGGATACTGTCCTTATAACCGCTCCATTGGCAGCTTCAAGCTTTTATATTTTCATTTAACAATATAAATGTCACTAGTGTGCCAATAAATACTGACAAACCCCTGAAAAGGTCAGATTGATTCTATAACTCACACACCTGTCTGATTCTAATGGCTCCTCGGGATTTTCTGGGCATGCTGTTAGATGGTCTCCCAGAGGAATCTTTCATTTTTCTTGCATGTTCATGCCTCCTAATAAAACTTAGTGTCTGGATTAGTTGTATACTGGAAGCTGTTTGCTTCAGGAACAGGATACACACACATATGGAAACCACACACATATTTTAGCTTGCCTTAGGATATATTAAGTTAGGTTTCATTTAACAGATTAACGTAAGCTTTTTCAGTGCGCACTCACTATATTCTTTGCTGAACAGCTACCAAATCCATGATCTGTCTTCCCAAAGCGGCTGGTCCTACCATGAGCGCCATCGCCAGCACCTAGCTAGAAATCCAGTTTTCTTCTTTTCCCACCTTGTACAAATCTGCCACCGTCTTCTGAAACTCCTGTCCTGCTAGACGATCCAAGTCAGCTCCTCGCTGTCCGAAGGTCCTGCTGTGGGTTCCCTTCATCTCCTGCCTCCCCGGCCCCCTTCCCTCTGTCTGCACTCTCGGCCTCCACTGGGGGGTCCTACATACCTGGGAGCTCCAATCAGTGCTGTGGTTGCGTGACTATTCAGCACTCCCCCTTTCCTAGTTCTTGAGTTCCAGCCCTGCTCTCTGGCTCCCAAGCCCTCCAAACCTCGTTCTGTTTCTCTCCAAAGTTGACTTTCTGTTTATCTTTATGGAAAGTAAGTCAACCCCATAGGAACTACCTTTTACTCCCCTCCAGACCCTCTGACTGCAATACTGACGCAGCCACTCATCACAACATTGTCTGCATCCATCCCTAACTCAGTTTCCCAGTCACGAAACCTCTTTTGGACAATTAACCCTCTGAAGCTGGAATGACACTTTGTTCAAACTTCACATGGCGTTTGTTACAGGGTAGTGTAAGCGCCTGCCTTCTTGTCTGTATTATCCATTAGGAGGACAAGTGCAATTTCTGCCTTGTTCACCTCTGTATGTCTAGTGTCTACACGGTATCTGCCGAGCACTGGAAATCTAGTAGGTTGTTGACTGAACGCCTGAATCCTTGGAACCACAGGCCAGCTAGGCAAGGATTCTTCTCCACAGAGCACATTCCACGTCATTAACCAACGTCTGCGCCCTGGGTCCACTGCTCAGCCTCTCATGTGCAGGGAACACCTTCTATTCACCTCTCCTTCAACATGTTTTTGTTTAGCTTGCCTAGTGCTGGACCCCAAGAGTACATTTCGGATCCCTTTTTGACTCCATGAAATTCACATAGAAACAAAACCATATCCATCCTCAAGATCAATTCTTTTTATAAACAGAACATCAGTAAGAGGAAGTTTTAATGTCTAAGCATCTTATAATTAGAAATGAATAGTATATCAAAAATTCATCCTGTGCATTCACTTGTGGCATTTAGCATGAAAATGATCATGGTATGGTAGCAAGTTTCTCAGCCTTGGACTTTTGATACAAGTGAGGACAAAATAGATATTCTTATTGGGTTCCCACAAAAGCACAAAAAGAATGTCAATGAGCCTGGCATTCTTATTTACCTATAGGTTTTATACAAATGGAGGCCAATCATAGACATTGCCCTGTTGAGTTGAATTAAATTGTAATTTAAAGGAGAAGAATATCCATAACTTGCTGATCAGCATTAAAAAAAATTAACAAAATCGGAATAAATTCTTAACGCTTGTGAACTCGTACTTGTAGAACTGTGAGTACCAGGGAATCAAGACTGACGGGTGATGGACCTTCGCATGACCTCACACAGCCTCACGGGTGCCCGTGTGTTGATCCACCTGGGCACTAGAAACTGCTGTTTAGTCGCTCATGTCCTTTCACGTCCCCTGAGCTCAAGACCTGTGGTAGAACATGCCACTCTGGGCACTTGTGAGGTCTTTGTAACAGCTCTGTGAGGAATATATTCATTACTTTTCATCTACCCAGGTTTTCATCATGCACATACTGTTCACACGACACAAATGATATTGCATGTTAAACGGAAGGGTGTTTTAGAACTGTCACAAGCACAAAAAAGGAAAGTGGAGGGCTTGCTCAATAACCTTTTCCATTCACAAAGCCAATTTTAGGGGCACCTGGGTGGCTCAGTTGGTTAAGCGTCCAACTTTGGCTCAGGTCACGATCTCACAGTCCGTGGGTTCAAGCCCTGAGTCGGGCTCTGTGCTGACAGCTCAGAGCCTGGAGCCTGCTTCCGATTCTGTGTCTCCCTCTCTCTCTGCCCCTCCCTGGCTCACTCTCTGTCTCAAAATAAAGAAATAAAAAAAAACAAGTTTTAAGCCACTGCAGTCTATAATTTTTTTTTTTTTTTAGGAAAATGAGGGCAGAATGCTGAAATGGCTTTGGGCTTCTTCTTTCATTGTGTTTACTTTTTCTAGAAGGTAGAAAATCTATATGCAAACCCATCTTTGGTATAGGAGCAAAAATCTTCAGTAAAATCTGACCTTGTGTCTATTTCACTAGCCTATATATAGTTTATACTTTGTGGTTTATGTAGATGAACATTTATATAGCTGATTATTTTCTTTTTATTGTCCCAATTGATAAATACATTTGTTTTTTCTTTTTTGGGAAATACTTATAAATTAAATTGTGTAACACGAGCAAAAAAGTGCTACTTCTCTGTTGGTTTACCATGATTAATTACAATTGATAATTTCTAAATCATAGAAGAGATCAAGCATACCATGGTATATAGTACTTGATCAATAAGTTTATGTGAATAAATTTCATCAATGAATTGGAGTTTTTATAGACGTGAAGGTATTGATTCAGTGTGCATCAGTGATCAAACTCCCTATAAATCCTAAGGATTCATTTACAGCAGAAATGGAAACTAATTACACACACATGTGCCACATATACTAGTCATATAAAGCTGTAGTGTATTAGTATTGAGATCTCAAATTTGACTCTTTCAGTGTCTACGACACTGCATCTTGTATGATTCAGTGCTCACAACAAGTCCATGAGGTAGGAAATAACTTATTTCTATATTTAATGAGAAAAAGAGATTCTACATAAATTACTCAGACATTTACCTAGTAACCTGCGTTTTCTGGATTTGAACCCATTTGAGGCTTACGCTTTTAACCATGCTGTTATATTAGTGTTGTTTATCTAGACTAAGGATTTTTAGAGAATTTCTTAGCCAAAGAGACACTTACATTAGCTGTTCTCAGATGGTCTTGGGCTTTTGATCCATTCAACAAAATAAAATATGCATATGGAAACGTGCGTGTGTTCTGCATTTAGAATGGAAAATGCTCACAAATGGAATTTTTGCAACTTCAGCTCAGGGTCACATAGTGGAGCATTATCCCCACAGGACCTCCTATCCCTTTGCGTCCTAAACCTCATTGCCCAAGTGACCATACTCTTCAAACAGTGTTGATGAATGTTCCCTGTTTTGACACTTTATGTAAACGGAACCATAGATTTTTGCACGGCTTTCAATTTCTTTCACTCAAGGGTATGTCTGTGGTATTCATCCAAGTGTTCTCCACATGGAGTCTGTTCTTTTTGTTGTCCTGCAGCAGTTTATTTTGTGAATGCATCATAGTTGATGCATTTCTTCTGTTGATGGGCATTTATATAACGCCTAGTTGTGATGATGACATGTACAGCCATTTTGAACATTCTAGCATGTCTTCCGTAAGTAAATGAACAGCTTTTGGATATATGCCTAGAAATGGTATGGAGTCCTGGAGTATGAATTTGTTCAATTTAGAGTCTAGCAACTGTTGGACAAAATACACGTGCCAACTTACAGTGTTGGGCTGTAAGTCTGTTCTCTAACCTTGCTAATATGTTCCGTTTTCTTTGTAGTGGTATCTCCGTACAGAGGTCTTACTTGAATTTATCTAACAAAGTTGAGCATTTTTTCATATTTATTGGATTGCTTCTCTTGATCTTTCTCCAAGAATTGCCCCTTCAAGCCTATTGCCTTTTTGGCCTGTATGGGTTGTGTCTCTTTCTTAAGGATTCATAAGTCTTCTTTATACATCCTTTACGTCAGTCCTTAATTAGGTGGATAAACGGTGATCATCCTTGATCTGTGGCTAAAGTGTCTTTTGATGAATACAATTTCATAAATTTACTATGGTTTAACTTCTCTTATGTCTTTTATGTTTGAAAACCCTTTGCCCACTCAAAGGTCATGAAAATGTTTGCTGGTGTTGGGCCCTGAGAAATTTCTCATTTTACTTTTAGATCCAGAATGAGAGGGTCTAGATACTTTTTTACACATGAATATGCAATTTGCCCTCTACTGACCACCATTTCTTAAAGTTTATTTATTTTGACAGAGAAAGATGAGCAGGGGAGGGGAAGGTGAAAGAGGGGGGGGGGAGAGAGCAAGAGAGAGAGAGAGAGAGAGAGAGAGAGAGAGAGAAAATCCCAAGGAGGGTCCATGCTGTCAGAGCAAAGCCCAATGCAGGCCTTGAACGCATGAACCTTGAGATCATGACCTGAGCTGAAATCAAGAGGCGGACGCTTAGCCCACGGAAGCACTCAGGTGCCCTGTGACAACCATCTACTGAGAAGCCAGTTCTTTCCCCACGCCACTGAATGGTGTGTTCTTGAGGGGGTCCGAGTCTTAACTGCTCCGTTACTGCCAGAAGTCCTCATTGCTGGCAGAGGAAGACCTCGTGCTTTGTTCTTCAAAACTACTCTTTAATGTACTTGGCCTTCTACATTTCTCTGAAAATTTTAAATTTGGTGTGTCAATTTATACAAAACAAAATGAAACCCTGCTGGTGTTTGGGTTAGGATTGGGTTAAAGATAGTGATTTAAAGAGAATTTCTACTGTAAGAGTTACCTTGAGATGGCTACTGAGCGGCCACTTTGTGTGGGGAGTCCACGCACCGACAACCCCACCCGCAGACCTGGAATGTCCCCCGCCCTTTGAAAAACAGCCAGTCATGGAGTTCCTGCCTCCCCTCACCTGCTAAAGGAAACTACCAATCCCACCCCACCTCGTCCAAGGATGCCCATGCTTGGCAGCCTGCCCACCCAAGATCAAACCCGGAACTCTCACCCACAAAACACCTTGCCCTCCTGTACCAGGCATGAGGGCCCACACTAAAGGCCTTTTACATTTATCTCTGACTCTGTAATAAAGGGTGCTCTGTTCTCTTTTCCCAGTCTCTTGACACTACCTTTATAGTACTGTCTCCCTGTCTCTTAATATCTGGGCAGGGCATGGCTCTGCATTTTCTTAACTCTTTTTTTTTTTTTAATTTATTTTGAGAGAGAGTGTGAGCAAGGGAAGGGCAGGGGTGGGGGAGAAATCCAAGCAGGCTCCACGCTGTCAACACAGAGCCCGATGTGGGGCTTGATGTCATGAACCATGAAATCATGACTGGAGCTGAAATCCAGAGTTGGACACTTAACTGACTGAGCTGACCAGGCACCCCTCCTTAGCTCTTCTTTAATTTTGCCCCAAAATGTTAAGTTTAAGGAGTCACTCCTCAGATTTACTCATAAGGATTGAGGTTTTGCTGATATAAGTGGCACCTTTAAAAAAATTCATTTTTTCATTTTTATGTTGATTGGCTTTGTATCCAATGTGAATACTTGCTAAGTAGTATTGCATTTGCATTTAATGCAGCACAAAGAAGGACCATGGAAATTTGTTATAAAGATAGAGAAGCACACAAACATGTCCCAGGCATTGGATTACTCTCATGAAATCCTCTGTGATCCAATCATCTTAAGGAAAAATATATTGCTTTTCATAGATTTATTTTCAGATAATACTTACATAATTGTTTCCTCACTTAGGGGATTTGAAACTGAGGGAGAATGAAACACGAGAGGAAACATTCCTTCCCCCATAGATTTATATAAACAGGTAGGAAGTGTATGTGTCCTGGACCGGAAAAGGGATATCCACAAACATAGTATTTGTTTACAAGATAACTGGCTATATATGATCCCATTGAAAAGCATTGAATGAAAACGATTTGCTATACAGCTTTGGAAAACAAGTTTCATCTACAACTATAAAAAATAAGTTGAATAGCAATAGTTGGATAATTAAAATTTACATAAAATAAAAACTCAAACACTTTAAAACTGTTTTGGTCTCATGGCAGTTTATTTACATGGAAAATAATATTGTTTTCCTTCAAGTAAAATTTAATAAAGAACTAAGACTCCGTATTTTGGGGAGTTTGAAAGATGTAACCAAATCTTGGTGCAGAGGGCAAGAGAATTTGATTTACAATACATGCTAAGAGAAGGTAATTCATACAGAATTGCACTTGCAATCACATTGCTTCCTCTAACTGCTCCACTTGGCTGTTCTTGAATCTAATTTCCCTTGTACCATGATAGAATGCTCTGGAATTCACTACTGAAATATACTGCCCTACGTGGATTCAAGTAATATGCTTGTTATGTTAGGAACTCTGTTTTTAAAAAAAACAAGTTTTATAATCCTACATATTTTCACACTTTATAGCAGTCAGAAACATTAGTGTATAATCCTACCTATTTTCCCATCTTTAATAAATACCTATTTTATTAAAAAAATACTTCTAGGGGCACCTGGGTGGCTCAGTCGGTTGAGCGTCTGGCTTCGGCTCAGGTCATGATCTCACAGTTTGTGGGTTCGAGCCCTGTGTCAAGCTCTGTGCTGACAGCTAGCTCAGAGCCTGGAGCCTGCTTCAGATTCTGTCTCCCTCTCTCTCTCTGACCCTCCCCTGCTTGTGCTCTCTCTGTCACTCTCAAAAAAAAAAAAAAACATTAAAAAATACTTCTAGTTTTCTACTCTATACTGAGCACTGGGTTGATAAGAATATGAAAATGGCTAGAGAAGCCCTCACTCTAAGACTAAAGTGCACACACACACACCCACACACCCCAATAAAACCATAAATACCTGAATCTGAAAGCAGTGTTCATTTAGGTCGATGTGAGCTCTAATCCACATACGATGTTTTTTTTCCTTTGTGGCATGGGTATTAGCCTTTCACATTTTTCTGCAAACCATGAGATTGTTAGAAATGTTGGGTCTCTAAAGAGAAGGAGATGTTTGTACTTCATCACTGCGATACCAGTGAATAGAAACAAATATAGTTCTAATGCCTGTGTATCCTTTTAAAAATGTATTTAGAGAGAGGGGGAGAGCAGGATCCTAAGAAGAGCCTGCACTGTCAGCCCAGAGCCCAATGCGGGGCTCAGTCCCATGACCCATGAGGTCATGATCCGAGCCGAATCAAGAGTCAGATGATTGACAGAGCGGCCTCCATGTCCCTGTAACTTTCGTAAAGCTGGTGTCAACAGAGAATAAACTAGACTGCGGAGGGGGAGGGGATCTTGCATAACTTGCTTTATCTCCCATTTCCATGCAAATATGAGCCTGACCTGGGAGAAAGCTCTGCACAAGCACAGTGATTAATTTCTTCCACATTTATGGTTTTTGCTACATAAAAGCATGGTTACTTTTTGTATATAGACTGTCCTGAGATTATCCTAATAAGTCTGAAAATTTCAGATTTGACCTCTAGAGCATTTTTGCTCTGGACCCGTAAATTCTATGTAATACACACGTAACACATGCGTTTATGGGTGTATGAATGTATACCTGAATATTATCATTTTATTAAGCAATCTGTTAGTAAGACAACATGACTTGCACCTGCTGGAACTCGGGATTGACAATAATAAAATACAATGTATTGAACACGGAGTCAAGAATAAAACAAAATCCTGGGAGAGTCAGGAATCACAAGATGGCATCCTATGCCTACAGAGTTACCAAAACATAATATTCTTCAAAAATAATACAACATAAGAATGGGACAGATCAAGAAAAAAGATATTCAAGAATTTATACTAATATAAGGTTTTTAATGATGTACCCAAATCATGATTTTTTAAAATGCATAGATGAAATTACATTCCTTTATATCCATGTTGATGATCACTTCTGACCTCCATGAAGAATTAGGCTCAATTTATTATTTGTATCCTGGACACACTTGATAAAATATGGGAAGGGGGGTGGTGGTGCCTGGTTGGCTCACTTGGTTAAGTGCCTGACTCTTGATTTCAGCCCAGGTCATCTTCTCACGGTTGGTTCATGAGACTGAGCCCCATGTGGTGTGGCTCCCGGACAGCATGGAGCCTGCTTGGGGTTCTATTTTGCACCCCCCCTCTCTGCCCCTCCCCCTCTCTCTGCCCCTCTCCCTCTCTCTCTGCCCCTTCCCTTTCTGACCCCCCTCTGACCCCCCCTCTCCGCCCCCCCCACACGTCTGTGTGCATGCACTCTCTCTCAAAACAATTTAAAACTATATGAGAAAGGGAATTTATGGGAGTAAAATAGCTCCTCAGTTAGCTCAGAGTCAGGAAGCATGGGTGACTGGCCTCAGGTAGGAGGGACAGCTCATGTTCTATTCAACCAGCGTCCCAGGCAAAGCATCAGAGGTAACAGCAACTCAGATCCATTTAATAAAAGATTTTTTTGAGACTTTTAAATTTTTGCTCAGTAAATGAAAGCATAGATATTTGAAAAGAATTCACTTTGATTACATGTTTCCCTGTAATAAACAGGGAAAAACAAAACAAAATTAGTTCGTGTTTTACTTCGCTAATATTTGTATTTGTTTTCATGGTCCTGAATGAAAAGTAAAACTAGTGTCATTATCAGTGCTGTAATAGTTACCGTTTGGGGCAATATTTACGCAGGCACTTCCAGAGACTTCTCCTCTCAAATGAATAGAACACAGATGCAGGGGTGCTTTAAGAACAGTGGATAGTATATTGTGTACCTCAGGAGAGGGATCAAGCTCCTTTAAATCTCATCCCTGGAAACAGTATCATCTAAGGAATTACCTCCATTGGTTACTACCTGATACTTGTTTTGTCTTTGAACTACTCATTCTGGAATGCTCTATTTGAGTCTCCCAAGCGAAGAAGTTATGGACCCAAAGGGAGGTGGGCATGTAGGCAAAACATGACCAAAAAAATACTGACTGCATACCTGCCCAAAGTGAATTAGTTTTTATCCTGTCCATCTAATAACTGTCAAATATTCTGATTTATCCTTTAAATTTGCTTAAATTAAAGACTTATGAGCTATAATTCAGTTTAAACTTTAAAATTCTTTTTTATTTTAATTCCATTTAATACGCTGTTACATTAATTCCATATGTGCAGTAGTGATTCAACATTTCCATACCTCACAACTCATCACAATGCACTCTAATCCCCATCACCTGTCACCCCCAGCCCCCAACTCACCTCCCCTCTGGTAACCGTCCGCTTGTTTTCTATATTTAAGAATCTGTTTCTTCACTTGTCACTTTTCTCCCCTTCGCTCATCTATTTTGTTTCTTAAATTCCACATATGAGTGAAGTCAAATGGCATGTCTTTCTCTGAATTATTTTGCTGAGCATGATACCCTCTAGCTCCACCCATGTCCTTGCAAACGGCAAGATTTCAGTCTTTGTTATGACTGAATAATCCTGCATGTGTGTGGCACCTTCTCCATTCTTCAGTGACTGGACACTAGTGCTGCTTCCGTGTGTTGGCTATTATAAACAATGCTGCTATAAACATAGGGGTGCATGTATCCTTTGGAATTTGTATTTTCGTAACCTTTGGGTAAAAAGTCGTGCAATTCCTGGATCATGGGGTAGATCTATTTTTAACTTTTTGAGGAAACTCCATACTGTTTTCCAGAGCGGCTGCAGCTCCTTGCGTTCCCAGCAACAGAGCATGAGTGTCCCTTCTCCACATCCTTGCTAACCCGTGTCGTTTCCTGTCGTGTTCATTTTTAGCCGTTCTGACAGATGTGAGGTGCTACCTCATTGTAGTTTTGATTTGTGTTTCACTGATGGTAAGTGATGATGGGCATCTTTTTTGTGTGTCTGTTGGCCATCTATAGATCTTCTTTGGAGAAATGTCTGTTTGTGTCTTTAACCCATTTTGAATTGTATCATTGGGGGTGTTTTGGGCATGGAGTTTTTATGGGTTTTTTTAAAAATATATTTTGGATACTAACCCTTTACTGAATATGTCATTTGGAAATCTCTTCTCCCATTCAGTAGGTTACCTTTGAGTTTTGTTGATTATTTCCTTAGCTTTGCAGAAGCTTTTTATTTTGATGTAGTCCCACTATAAACTTTAGATATGGATATCTATCTATATAAAATACTGGATATGTAAAATATTTTCCTTATCAGTGTTTTCATTCTTCATGGTTATTAGACAAAATTGCAATATTTGAATGATTATACACATAACGATAGTATTGATTATTTAACATCATACTCAATCTAAGTATAAAACTGAGATACTAATGGACTTGCTAATTCTTTACATTGTTAGACATGAATTACACGAAATATACAAGCCATGTGCTTAGAGCCACAAACAAGAGAAAACAGAAACTCTACTGTAAAGAACTAAGAACTGGAAGAGAAGGCTTGTACTGTTGCACATATAAAAAAGAGAGAGAGAGACTTTGATTCCGAGGCTAGATCCAAGAGTAACTCACTTCATATCTCTGGGCTGCACCAAAAAATGGGGGGTACTAAGGCATGAGGGCATCTCTAAGTAACTTGTGCCTTCTCTACTTCCATGAGAACCAATTAGAAAAGGAGACCTGGGTCCACTGTGTAACTCACTTTAATATCACCACCTTTGATGCTTCTAAATGGGACTTGGGTTGGGTCAGCAGCCACGTCTAGTGTGTCAGGAGGCACATTCCTCTGCCGTCTCGGACCTGGCTGCACACCTGCGGGTCCCCCAACACAGGGAGGAACCCTCTGGTCACATGGTCACACAGCAAAGAACATCCACTCCCAGTAGCCAGGTCCCAAAGCTTCAGGGAAAGACCTACTGAGCCAAGTGCCCAGGTCCTTTCTCCAAATGTCCCTTTTCTTCCTTTCATGAGGGACAGAGGAGGAACAAAGCAGATGGGAGAGTTGAGTTACATGAGGCTGAGAACCCATCAAAGACTCTGAGGTTTGTGTGGTTAGGAGAGAAAAGAATCTAGTTCAGTTACTAAAATGCTCACATTTCACCTAAAAGAGTACTATTGGCTGAGAGCTGTGTTAAGAGTTATGAATTACTTGTTATGCTTCTAACAACTCCTAAAGGGGGCGGGGCTTATGGGTGCCCCTGGGTGGTTCCGTCGGTTAAACGTCCAACTTTGACTCGGGTCATGAACTCAAGCTTGGTGAGTTCCAGCCTCGTGTTGGGCTCTGCGCTGATAATGAGGAGGCTGTTCGGAATCCTTTCTCTCTCTCTCCTTTTGCCCTTCCTCCGCTTGCTCATGTTTGTTCTTTCTCTCTCTCCCTCTTTATTTATTTATAAATAAACTCAGGGGCGCCTTCATGACTCAGTTGGTTGAGCCTCCGACTTCGGCTCAGGTCATGATCTCACAGTTCGTGGGTTCGAGCCCTGTGTCGGGCTCTGTGCTAACAGCCCAGAGCCTGGAGCCTGCTTCCGATTCTGTGTGTCCCTCTCTCTCTGCCCCTTCCCTGCTCATAATCTGTCTCTGTCTGTCTCTCAAAAATAAATGTTAAAAAATTTTTTTTAAAAAAAGACTCTACTTCTGTCCAGAGTTGAGCAGCCTGTCTTTCCATATTCTAGGACTTCCTCTCTAGCCCAGGTGCAGGTCTGGGTACAGGGACCCTGAGCCCTGCAGTCATGCAGCAAGTACCCCCTCCTTCCCCTTCCAAAGGGCAAGGGCTTGAGGGTGATCTCCATGGCTGCGGGGCCCTAGACAGTTATCTCATGGGACGGAGGGGAGGCAGGCAGCACCGCCCTGTGGACGGGGTAAGTGCTGCTGAAGGAAGACATTTAGGGGTCTGGCAACAGGACCCTACAGGGACACTCCTCGATTCCAGAGAGATGCGGCAAAGAGAGTGCGGTTTACAAGAAATATGTATTTGGTCACTTAGATTACCAAAACCTCTTCCTCATCTGTATTTGGTCTTTATCCAGGGTTTCCTGGCTCCTGACTCCCAAAGTCCTTGGAAGTAAGTTGACTTAATTGAGGTGACTTTTGGATCTCAGCTGAGGGGAAGGGCTTGTTGCCAGGAGAGCCAGGCATTTGGTTAGAAGGCTGGAACTCTCAGCCCTGCCCCTAATCTATGGGGAGGGGAGAGGGGCTGGAGGTTGAATAAAAACCTGGGGATTGAATCAGCCGTGCCAGTGTAACAGAGAGCCTTCCAAAGGTGTGGGTTTGGAGACCTTCGAGGCTGGGGAATACTTGGAGAATCAGGGACAGTGACACATTCAGAGAGGGCGTGGGGGCTCTGGGCCCTTACTCTGTATCCTGTCCTACGCATCTTTTCATCTGGTGTTTGAATTCTGTCCTTTTTTGTAATAAACCAGGGATCTAGTTAGAAAATTTCTCTGAGTTCTGCAAGCTGGAAAAGCAGGTTAATTGAACTCAAAAAAGGAGTCACGGGAACCTGTGATTTATAACGAGTTGATCTGGAAGTTCAAATGTCCACTTGGACTTGTGATTGGCCATCTGAAGCGGAGGACAGTCTCACAGGAAGGAGCCCTTCAGCTGTGGGATCTGATGCTGTCTGCCCGTGGATAGCATCAGAATCGAGCTAACCAATAGAACACCCAGCCAGTGTCCAGAGAATTGCTTTGTGGTGTGGAGACACCCCCCCACCACAAACATTTATAAAAAGTATGCAGGTGCCAAACCAGGGAGCATTGCCTCAGGCACATGGTGTGACAGCACACACCTAGTAAACCAGCACAGCCCTGGAGGCCATTTCTTCTCTCTTACCAGAATCCCCACTCAGATCTTTTTGTTTTCAAGACTGGTGACCTCTTGTCCTTCGCCAGTCTGTCTTCCTAACGTTAGGAATCTATGGGGGTAGACTTCAGATCTGACCGACAGCACATCCCTGGAGAGCCAGCAGACAACCAGCATGCATTTCTTTCTCCCACATCCATGCAGGGGCGCTCCTCTGATTGAGACAGGTGTGTGTGTGTGTGTGTGTGTGTGTTCTGTATCATAATGCTGTGAGAATAAGGCCTTCTACAGAGTAAGAAGGTCTAATGGATTGAAGAGCAAGGGAATAAACATGGGTAAATGAAGAACAAATGAATAGACGGAGAAAACTGCATTATAAAATGACTTTCCACCAGAGCCCATCAGGAAATTCTGAAATAGAAAACCTCAATTCTTGAGGGCCATCATCTAAGTGACCTGGTGGAGTATTACCTAGTTAAGGCACCGAGGGGCACATGTTACCTGTCCTTTTCCAAACCTTTTTCATTTGCAAAATGGGATTGGGGTAATGCTTGTTAACTAGCAATTCAGGGAGGCTATGATGGATAGAGCAGGGGGGTAACTGAAGCGGAGACATCTTGCCAGCACAGCGTCTGGCTTCCACGGGAGAGAATGCTGGCAGAATTTAAAATGAACACAAAAGCAGCTACCAAATGACCTGAGGCACAACACATTCAGTTCACAGCTGTACTCTTTTTACTTAAAAAAAAAAAAAAAGAAAAAAAAAGGCAGACTAGAATAGATGATCTCAGAATTACAAACCAATTTATTTTGTCTTATTTCCAGCTGAATACCTGCTGTTTACTTTCAGAAGGGACTTAATGGCTCACAATTACTTGTAACATCCTCATCCTAATCTTCAAACCTTACAGCATCATTATATTTCATCTACATGTCATCTACAGTTGGACCAAACTTCTTGGATATTAAAGTGTGGCTTTTGGAAGCAATTACATAAAAATAATTTTGCCCACTGAAAATTATTGACCTCCATATGAAAAAAATAGAAACAAGAAATAAATTAAAATGTGAGAAATATAAGAGCATCATATGTAATATGTGAAGCTGGATATTCCCCATATATAAAGAGTTTTTATAAATCAATAATAAGCTAAGAGACTAAGAAATTCAGGTCCTCACTGCAAGGAAGATATAAATGGTGGTTAAATAGGTCAAAAAGATAGTCCACCTCATTAGTAATTGTGGGAAATGCAAATTAAAACAATGATTAAATTTTACTTATTTCTGGAAAAGGAGTAATATTTGATACTGGAAGGCAAAATTTTCAAACATTAGCAGGGTTTAAACTGGTGCAGCTGCTTGGAAAGTAATTTGTTATTAGGTGCTAAAATACTTGCTCCCTATTCATTAAGTTACTTACTATTCATTCTAGAAAAAACTTTGCCTATTTTTATTGAAAGCAAATGTAAGGATACTCAGTGAAGCGTTGTTACAATTTAGAACATCCTAAATGTCTACTGATGGTGCGATTGTCAAATGAGCTCTAATAATACCCACATCATGGAGTGCTACTCCTTAGCACAGAGGAAAGCTGAGACATGTGCTTTTAAATGGAAAAATCATGATCTGTTTAAAAAGTAATTTAAAAATGTAAAGCCATATTTTACATGTTACAGGGCCATGTAAGTCTTTACAAATACATTAAACAAAACCCTAAAGAATAGAATGTCAAATTCTGTTGACAGAAGTCTAGGAAGAAGGGGAGTGATCATCCTGGTGATGTTTCTTTTTATGTTTCACAGAAAGAATGCCAATCCGTCGTACTTGAGTAACGTGTAAGCATATGGCCAAATAAGTGAGGCAGTGTATTAACAGGAAGAATGACACCTAACTTGCAAGTTAAATATTCATTAACTTTTGCTAAAGTTCAGATAACAAAGTTGAAATACATAACTTTATGTGTCTTAGAAATGAAATATTTTTACAATTTTACAAATAAAATCTGTTTTTACTTAATTTAAATTTTAAAATGTAATTTATACATAAATGTTGGAATAAGTTTAAAGAAACATTCTTACCAGTTGTTGGTGAGAAATTGATGGACTTTCTGTAGGGAAGTTTGTCAGTACTTCTGAAATTACACGTTTTCTTAGGCATTTAGCCAGTAATTACAACTCTAAGAATTTAAGAAATCCGTGCAAACAGGCAAAAACAGACATGTATGAATGTTCACTATAGTGGCAGATACACAGTTGGGGAAAAAGAGGTATCCATAAGGGGTTGGCTCGTCTACATACATGCTATGGGTCACTACAGAGCCAAGAAAACTTGAAGACGTAGAAACAGGGAAAGATGGACACAGAGGGATGTGATGAAATTTATTTATCCTGTCTATACTGCTTGAGAGGATTGTGCATGACAACTTTTTTCTGGACCTTCTAGAAAAGGGTCTTTAAAGGAGGGTCAAATGGTGGGGAAAATACAGTTGTATTTGTTCAGAGGGCCTTATAAAGGGGATGTTATCTGGAAAGCGCACAACTGTCATAGGTTAGCGTATCTGGGGAGTATGCTTACAGCGAATGTACAGTTGGGGAAATGCTTTTCCCATTAGTTACACATCAGCTTTGTAATTTTATAATATTTGGATGACCTATCATGACCACCCTATTCTTGTGCTTGTGCTGTCCCTGGGAGCGCCTGTGACCTTAAACAAGGCTGTGGGCTTCCGTGCCCTTTGAGCAGCACTAATACAAAACCATATCAGCAAGTTTACCTAACCGAACAAAACTGAAGATAGGGGATAACAAATATATTAATGAAACTAATTTTAAAAATGTAAGTAAGATAATCAGAAGAAGGCTCCAGGCTCTGAGCTGTCAGCACAGAGTCTGACGCGAGGCTCGAACTCAGGAACCAGGAGATCATGACCTGAGCTGAAGCTGGATGCTTAACCGACTGAGCCACCCAGGTGCCCCTCTGATAGAGATTTATATCTGATTTGTGAGTGAACAGCAACTTAAAATCAGGCATTCCTAGGAAGAAAAGTATCAATGGTAGTATGTGAAAGACCTTTTAGCAGTGGAAGGAAGTTCAAGTTAAAGCAGTGGGAAGACTCATTCTAGGACCTGACAACAGGACCAGAGAAAAGGAATATACAAAATACGTTAACAGCACAGTAGGCGGGAGTCTCCCTGTACCAGATCCGTCTGTTGTCTGGGCTGTGGGGTAGTTAGAAGGTAGAAAACAGGTGCCGTGGGGCAGGGTGTGTTGCCATGTGGGAGCATGACAGTTGAGTGAAGACCTTCACTGTGAGGGTGCGCTTCACAGATGTTGGGGGACACCTGCACAGACACAGGAAAGAGCAGGTGCAGAAACGTGGAGGTAGGATTTGCCTACTGTGTTGGGTGAGTGTGGCTGGAATCGGGGTGCCGGTGAGGACACTGAGCTGCTGTTCTGAAGTGACCTGGGGATGACTGGTCACACGGGGTCCCATCAGGTCACGGTAAGCAAATTTTTTCTCGGACAACGACGGGAGGCCACTGGGAGGCTTTGAACACGAGGTGCTATGACCTGATGTGCCTTTGAACAGGGTCAGCATGGCTGTGTTGGTAGAAGGTGACAGGAGTCTCATGGGTAGGAACAGGGACACTAATTTGGAGGTGATCATAACTGGCTAGCGGGCACCGGTGTGTGCGTGCAGAATCTGACCACTCCGGCACAGTGACGGAGAACAGACCGGAACCGCGGCTGGATTGGACGTGGATGGTGATAAAATGAGAGAGGTCCAGAACGGGTCTCAGGCCCCTTGCTCTAGAATAGGAAAGGGGCTGTGGTGATGGGCTGGGGAGTTGGCAGGACTCTGGGTTTGGGGGGAAACACCAGGAGCCTGTTCTTATACACAGTAAGTGTGAGCCCCTCATTAAAACTTAAGACACCTAAGATACAGCGATCAGGCCATCAGGAAGGTGAGCCCCTTTGCCACAGTGCAGTTCAGGCTGGAGGTCAGCATTTGGGAATGGTTGGTGGCTTGCACCGGGCACAGATGCGGGTGGCACCTGGAGCTATCCCTGGGCCCCCTGGTTTGGCGGAAAATGTGAACGGTGCCCTGTGGCCCTGCACATGTAGGATTTAAGATCTGAGGAGGACAGGAAGGCGCATGTCGCCTCCCATGGATGGGGAGTGACCTGCACTTGGGAAAGACAGTGGTGCCACAGGGCAGAGTGAAGGGGGCATTTCAGAAGAATGGCCCTGAAATGACCTCGAGACCCTTCATCCTGGTTTCGGGCTTTCTACTCAGGTGCAATAAGACAGGTGTGAACTAGGCAAACACTTGAATTTAACCAGCGTCCTCCCCTTAACAAGCAAAAAATAAATAAATAAAGGCAGTAAGATGTGAACCATGCACGTAAGAGAGTCAGTGTACCAACAGAGACAGGCGGAAGGCGTGCGGTGCCAAATCCCAGACGTCCTGGGGCCGTGCGGGTGTCCTGAAGTGACCTGAGCGGCCGTCAAGGGCATGAACAGATTGGACCCAACAGTCTCTAGGCGGAAAGAAGGCAGGATGCGGTGAGTTTGGGGGACGGATTCTAGTACGCGGGGTCAGGGGTTCAGTGTTAGCTCTGGAAACGGAGACCTGGAGTCTGGTGGGGTTCGGTCCTGTTGCACATACGCAGGCTGCTTCCTGGGCCTGGATGGCGGAGGGCTCCTTGTCAGCAACTCTAATACCTAACGTAAAGGCAGCATACGCCCCCAGTCTCTGTGAAGGTTAAGATCACGAATACAAAGGACTCTGTGTGGGTCTCAGTACACATCACCCAGGAACATGCACACTTAGCCACTCCTGAATGGGCGCCTTGAGAGACAGGAATGCAGGGAGCTGGTGAACTGGATCTTTCTTCTAATACATTTTATAGTTTTAGTCCATCCTGTAAAATGTAAACCTACCCTCTGTGGTAATTATGAGACTGATCACATTTTCCCTCATGTTTAAGACATGACTTGTAGCTTTTAACTACATGGCCTTGGTCATCAAGTCAGGTAGCTAGTTATTGACTTCATCTTTCATCCATTTATACACTTACAAGATGGAAGACCAACCAGATACCCTACCCATCCTCCCTGCTTACTAGGAAGAAACAAGAGAAAAAAACTTTAAAGAATGAAACCAAAATAGCTGCCATAGCTTATTAGAAAAAAGTGGTTGGCAAAATGACAATAACACACGAGTTCCATGAACATCTTACTAAGAACAGTTCAGGGTGTGGTCCGGCTAAATCTCCATGTGTGCGCGTGTCCCATGGGAACACTATCACGTCGCTAGGCATCACGGAAGCCACACTGGACAACACAACTCAGAATTAGAGTCCTCCAAAATGTTCCTGGTGGCACAGACATTTTAATTTCTCAAAACCAGATTGGAGTCGCTACTTAAAGACTAATCCATGGGTTAGTAACAAGGGACCATGCGTGACATTAGACAAAATCCTTACGGATGTGGGACCATCACCAGAGCAAGGGATCTTCACTTTGCATCTGTCTGCGCCATCAGTGGGATCCCTGAGGCTGCGTGGTGCGAGGGCCATTCTTACAGAATGGACTGGAGGACTGTTACATCTGTTTTCCTTGGATCCCTTTCCAAATTCTGACTTCAAAAAACAACAACAACAAAAAAAAAGCAGAGGCCACATGACACTTTCCAGTGGCTCACACCCTCCCCAGAACTGAGGGGCCATGTGCAGACTGTCCCCTACACTACAGCACCCACAATGTTAACATCCCACATACGTGTGCGCATGGGTACGTGTACACACACGTGTGCGCACACACGCAACGGTAAAGTGAAATATGTGGGAAATTCTGTATTCCATTAAAAGGACAGGAATGCCAATCCCCAAGGGCTCAGCTGGCCTTTTTTAACTGTTCCCTTTTAAAATGTATTCATTAAAAAATATGTTCGTAGGTAATTACAAATGATCAAAACTGTGACTAAAGATTCGAATGCGGTAAAATGGCTCGCCAAGGCCCAAGTTGGCATGCAGCTACGGAGACAAGTCTGAATGCATCTTTGGTGGAGTCATAAACTTACATGGAAGAGTACAATCCTTATTTGGAAAATTCATGAATTTTTTTAAATGGTTCCTTGTTTTCCAAGAGCATTGCTAGGTTATTTGGGGGAAATTTGTCTCACTAATGTGGCTAGAGATGATTATAAAATTTTTCTCCATTTTATCATTTTAATTACACTTCCAGAGAGGGAAACCTGAATTAATATTGTTTTGATGATACTTGTAAATACTATTTACAACTTAAGTTTTCGACAATCAGTGTTTCTAGTTCAAATTCACCAGTAATGAAAGGGTAGTTATATGTATATAAAAGACAACTTAGAGAATTTGAGGGAAACCTAGGGAAGAGCACTGACCCGTCAGCACAGCATACAAGTCCTGAAGGGGGTTGTTTCCTTTACTGCTTCACAGAACCCAGAGCAGGTCTAGTACGTGGTAGACCTGTGTTTCCCTGTGTTTTCTAGGATGTAAATAAATGAAGGAATTATCATCATGCC
Source organism: Mungos mungo (assembly GCA_004023785.1). NCBI lineage: Eukaryota > Metazoa > Chordata > Mammalia > Carnivora > Herpestidae > Mungos > Mungos mungo. Next base: position 89,473 of record PISW01002736.1, read on the forward strand.
CGTAGTGGCACCTAAATACTTCTGTTGTTTCCTGTGCTTCCTCTGTCCTGCCCTCCACTGCCCTCTGCATCACTGTCGACCTCCTTTGCTAGTTGGCAGTTCCCTCTCGGATCTGTCGGCCCCCAGGATTCTGTGCGTTCGCCCTCACTGTCTGTCCAGCTGTGCACAGGACTGGCCCGGCCCCCAGTGTGGGGCCCAGGAACCCGCGTGTCTCCGTCACCTGTACACCCAGGTTCGGATCAGCAGAGGCAGTTCAGGCCCCATGAAACCCGCATGACAGGAGTTACCACCACCCTGTGTCACGGGGGAGTGATTTTTGTCCCTTCCCAAGATGGGCAGTAGCAGCAGTGCCTCTAGAACCCACGAGTTCTGCCGCTAAGCCTAAACACCTACTGGGATACAGGGCTCGAGTATGGGGTAGGAATATTATTCAACCACACTGACCAAAATAATATGCTTGGATGTGCTGGAAAGTAGAGCCCCGGAGCGTGTCTGAATTGGGAAAGGAGAGAAATAGCCTGACCTAGGGGAGGACCACACTAAGTAGGCAATGCCGTACCTGCAAACTGGGCTCTCAAACTAGAGACCAAGCTCAAGTTCAACCAGAAGTCCCAAAGTGATCCTTTCCCTGTGCTAAGGACACTCGGTCAACCAGGTCTTTAGCTTTAACTGGACCGAGGCTAGGATAAATTTTGGGATAACTTCTTAGTGAATAACTTTATAGACTCTGAGCTATAGGAGTACCTATGTGACCACATTGTGCCCATGCTTTTCTTTGAGGGAGGGAGCCGGGCCTTGGTTACAGTGCTCCCATCCCAAAGAGATGGGGCCCTCCGCCACCCAGAAGTGTTTCTGTTCCCTCTGTCTTATCTCCTTATCTTTCTTCCCTTCCTCCCCACTTTCTCTCCTAACTTCGTCTCCTGTCTTTTCCCACGGAAATGGTTAGATCTGCCTCTTTTATAGTTAGCAATGCCCTGCCTTTGTCCAACACACGTTCTCAGAGTAAGAACTTAACACATACGTACGGAGTTAGTAAATTCTGATTCCCCCAAACCTTGATTTTAAGAGAGAAGATTATGAGGCCTTGTGGACAAGGAATGTCTGAGTCGTCATTGTACTTTTAACTTTTAGCAGATTTCCTGAAAGATAAAAGGTGATCTGTTTGAGGCTGGTCAAACAGAAGGAAAAAAAATCAAGGGCTTTAAAAACGAGGTGGGAAATGGCATCTGTTTAACTTAAAAATATTTGAGCCCTTTTCACAGTTGCTTTCATGGAGTAATTCTAAGACTTAGAAACCTGTTTCTCTTTTCTACCCTATGCATTCAGTACCTGCCTAGAATGTAACTACAGAAAAGAATGAAATGACCCTCAGAGATTCTGGAGACCATGTTCCCATAAAGCTTTAAAGGAGAGATGTCAATTTCCCTGTTCTTACACTAAAAGCAATGGGGAAAATTAAACCTCTTCTCCAATTGAATCAGTGCTTTCTCCAGGTGTTTAAATTTTGAGCATTCTGCATTAAAAATGGTCAGATGATAGGATTTTTTTTAAATGGAAAAACTGGTAGAAAATTCTGGGTGGATCTTTAACATGTTATTTTTTTTTGTGGTTTTTATTTATTTTTGAGAAACAGAGACAGTGCGAGCAGGGGAGGGTCAGGGAGAGAGGGAGACACAGAATCCGAAGCAGGCTTCAGGCTCTGAGCTGTCAGCGCAGAGCCCGACGTGGGGCTCGAACCCACGAACCGTGAGATCATGACCTGAGCCGAAGCCGGACGCTTAACTGGCTGAGCCACCCAGGCGCCCCGGATCTTTAACATTTTAGATGAAAGAGATTTCTTAATCAGACTGCATATCATTAAATTATTCATTGAGGACATAGGTGTGTGTGTGTGTGTGTGTGTGTGAGAGAGAGAGAGAGAGAGAGAGAGAGAGAGAGAGACCGGGAGAGAGGGGGAGAGAGAGACAGAGAATGTGCGGTTTGTAGTGCCAAAACATCAAATACACTCACAAGTTTTGGTGTCAGTCTTGGAGCATTTTTCCAAAAGAACTTACAATAACAATAACAACAGCATAGAATTCATGACCAAAAGTTTTAACATTAATCCTAAATCTCCCACCGAGGTAAGTGATGCCATTGTGACTAATGTCTTCCACCCTTAACTTTATCTGTTAAAACATAAATAATAGTCTCTCCTTACATCCCACACTCCGCTGTTAGGAAAGGAGGTGAATCCCTACATGTAAAAGTACTTTCGGTACAAAACTAAAAATTATATTGGATGCTTAAGTTAATCTAACAATCAAGTAGTTGCAAGGCAATATATAAACAAAACCCTTGCCTAAGAAAAATACCCTGCAGGGTCATCTTGGTGGCTCAGTTGGTTAAGCATCCAACTCTTGATTTTGGCTCAGGACATGATCTCAAAAAAGCGTCTTTGTTTGAGCCCCACATTGGGCTCTGACGGCACAGAACCTGCTTGGGACCCTCTGCCTCTGCTTCTCTCCTCCCCCGCCCTGTCCTCACTTGTGTGCACCCATGTTTGCTCTCTCTCAAACATGTTTTTAAATTAAGAGAATACCCTGAAAATACAAGTACTGAAAATCTTCAGATTAAGGTGAATTTTAAGGTACTAAAATTTTGTAAGCTCTAGGAAAGGTGATCTTTGAGTTATAGAGAAAGACAACATTGAATTATGAGAGAGAATTATTCCAGGAGAGGATAATGAAAGGCAAGGGGGAGAATGTTAGCAGAAATGGAAGGGCCCCTACAAAGGAAATGCTGAGAGAAGCAAAGTTAGGTCCACTGGTAGAAGCCTCTAAGTGAATGATACCTTCAGAGTGTGTTTGGTCTAAACAGCAAAGGTGAGTCATAATGGTCTCCGGAGTAGAAGCTGGTGTAGGTGAAGGCAGTGACCTGGCATAATTTAGAAAAGAGCCCACTCTGATACAGGACAGGTGCGAAGCCATGAAGAATTGGATTAACTGCATAACAGGGGAATTAAAATGTTGGAAAAAATGATAGCATATTTTTACTAATGGCAAAGATGAGTGTTTTGGGGATAGGAAACCTATATTTAGCAAAGGGGGAAAGGCACCTGGAATGATAGTATAGATTTGTGATGTGTGAAATGACCTAAACATATGTATGCGTCACTACATAGGCTATGAATACGTAGTGCAGAGATTGGCTTCCAAGGAGCCATGAAATCCTGGAAATGCAGACATGTTGGGCGCTGAAATTTCCATTACAGATCTTAGGCTCAACCACACATCTACGCACATGGGGCCTCCTAGGTCGAGTTTATCATTAAATTCACTTAGGAAAGAAAGTCCTCAATGGGCCAGTGGACCCATGAGGAGATTTCCGTTGGTAAAATTCTTGCAGCAGACACACCTAATCCTTGTTCCTCCAGGTAACAAGAGGCCAGTGAAATATGCAAGGGGACATAGTTCATGGAGGTGGACATGAGGTCACTTTAGCTTTTATAACCAAGGTCCCCTCTTCCTCACTCCCAAGTAATCCCTGGGTTAGAGTCACTTCCAGACTCGTCCCGAGGGGTATGCCCAGGTTAAAGGCACATCCCTCAGAGAAGTCCACAACTATGGCTTCCCCACAGTCAATGGATTCTTCCACTCCAATGACAGATGACTGACCATGCTAGTTAAGGAGCGGGTGCAGAGTAGAGTAAAGGTACTGAAGACAATGTGGTAGAGTGTGGTGGTTTGCCATATGACAGCCATCTCCCCTTTGACAGCACACTTCAACTTGCATTACAAATAAGACCATAAAAGGAAAATACCAAAGGTGTCCACTGATGCTCGAAAAAATGAAACACTTATGCCTTTCAGGATCTGCTTTGAGTTCACAAAATCTCCACTTGGTACAGAATGAACTAAAAATGATTAAAACATTTAGAAAAAGTGTGGTGAAGACTTCTGGTGCTAACCTGGACTAAACAAGGGTAGCAAAGTTACCTCTGAAGGAGTACATAGCTCTTAATCAGAGGTGTTGATTTCCGCAGTGGGAAATGGCCTGCTTTCTCCGTTCACGCTGCCCTGGGTTCAGATTTGGACTTTGCTGCTACAAAGTGCTGCATTTGGGCCAGCTTACAGAGCTTGGTGATCTCACTCACCTGATTTCATTAACCTAATTTCACTCCCTTTTTGTTATAAACAACAACAGTAAACAACTAAGAATTGTGATTACAATGAAAGGAATATAAAAATCAGTTTCTCTTATTTTCATCCAGGATCTATAACCCAGCATTCACACTAATCATCACGTAGGACCTTCACATCATTAACAACATACTTGAGCAATGATTTCTGGTATCATTGGTGAATCCAGGACACAGAGTACTTCATGTACAAGGTGCTTTGCATGAAAGAATTTGCAAGTATATTCTATCTTTTCCTGAAATTAACTCCTGCATTCAAACTTGTTAATGCTTTATTGATTTAGTGAAACACATCCATTGAGTCAGTTGGACAGATAATTTTTCATATCATAGTATAAATATTACTTTAAATTACTTTATGCTAGCTGTGGGACAGTTTCTAAAGACCTTTGTGTTCTTGACATTTCTCCAGAGGACAGAGTTCTCAGAACAGATAATTAATGTCAGAGTGGGCTGGCAAGCACAGAAAAAGCCGGTAGCTGGAGACATTGTTCCGATGTGGTCATTCCTTCGTAAAAATCTTAGCTGAATCCCTCAACTTGCCAAATGAGCATTTCAATGAGATCAATGTGAAAGTTATGTTTTAAAGCTTTAGCCATCACCTAGAGTTAACCAAACTGCAACACCCATGGGCACAATGGTCTCCAAGTCCATCCTCACTCCTGACACAACTGCCGGCTGAGGGTTTCCCTAAACCACGCCCTCGGGTTTGATCGTGCACTAGAACTCACCAAAAGCTGTTACCCTCTATTACAGAAACAGAATTTGGATTAAAAATCAACCAAAGAGACCCACATGAAGCTTTTCCTGTCCCCTCTCCACGGAGTCAGGGTGCATTAGGCGCACAGAACTGATTTACGACAATGTGCGCTAGTACCGCCCAAGTTCACCACCAGTATTTTCACATGGGTGTTGTTACACAGGCATGATTGACTGATTGCCCAAATGACTGAACTCAGTCTCCAGGTCAACTGATACCATGTGGGTTGTGGGTCAAAGTCCCCGCCACAGATCACAATGTTGGTCTTTCTGGCGTGGCTGGCAGCCTACCCTTAAATTGTCAGGTGTGGTCAGGCTCACCAGATAATCTTCATTATTGATTCCCTCCCAGAAGCCAAGCACAAAAGCCAGATCTTTCTTTACCACGGGTCACAATTTTTACTATAAACTTCTAAATAAGCCATAGTATTTCTAAAGACAAATTTTTAAAAATCTTATTTCTGGACCTAAAACGTTATAGAGAAAAAGAATCCTAAAAATGGTAGACGTGTTGGATACAATGGATAGATGCTGAGGCAAAAGTAGGAAGATGCAAATGCATATCTAAATAGCTGATATTTAAGAAGTTGAATGGTGTCTTTTGCTCATTTACTGAAGGATTCAACAAATATCCTGAGAGGCTGTGTCCAGCACTGTGCTAGGACTTAGAGTTAAGACAGCTACTTAGAGCTTATAGTCCATTGTGTGCACAGGGGAGGGTAGATATCTACCAAATCACACAAATTAAGTAAAAGTTCCCTTATGATAAGGTCTTTAAGGGGAAGTTTCATGATTTCTAAAGGTGTTAAGTAGAAGAGATTGATGTAGTCCTGATTTCTGCTTCTACCTACCCTGGCCCCAATCACCTCCCAACCCATTTATAAATCCTGAATTTACCTAGTAAAGATGAACCTGATCCTCCTGGAATGCTCTACTGAAAAGAAAATGTGCCCAGATGTCACCTGATCTCCCAAGAATGTAAGGAGGATGGCTTCAATAATTTTAACCTCTTAATTTGTGTGGGATCATAACCTACAAAGTTGTAGTGAAGATTTCCTGTTGATTAATTAGTCAACTATTCTATTTGGGGTATAGCAACAAGTCCCTATTAAGACTATAAAGACAACACAGTCTAGAAATGGGTAATTTTAAAAATCGATGTAGAGCATTTGGCAAAAACTAGTAATTTGAATAGTCTTTAAAATACTTAATTTATGCATAGTGAGCACCGTACTCTATGAACATCTATTTATACTTAAGTAGATCTTCAATTCCTACCAATGGCTGGAATTATTATGTAAAGATAAAGTAGTATTTATATTCTGCTGAAATAAAGCAAAAGATCAAGCTGATGAAAACGGTAAGCGATAATACAGAGTGCATTTTAAATCACTGTTGTAAAATCAAGGTCAAGCATGAACTATTCTAAACATTCTTCTAGAAAAGAACCTTTTGAAGTTTGTATTCATATTAATCAAATCCTGAGGGTTTGATAAAGTCCACCCTGATTCTGTGGACTATATTAGAGAAAAACATCGCCTAACTTTTACTTTGAATTATGAGTTTAGAGAATAGAGATATTTAGGGTGTTAAAAAAAATCACTCCATTGGCAAAAAACCTCGGTTTCTATCTGATGAAAGAAAGCTAGCTAAAATTGAGATGATTTGACTAAGTTATAAAATGCAATTTGACAGTCATAAATTACATTTTCCCAGAGGCAAGTGTAGTTGACCCTCAGCAACACAAGGGTTAGGGACCATGCCGTATTCATCAACAAATTCGTAAAAGAGACTCAAGCAGTTCAAATTCATGTGGTTCAAGGATCAACTGTCCAGTTGTATGTATCAAAATATAATTACTTATTTCTCCAAGAATGAACACAAATGCAGAACAATTTCTTACAGAGAAGTCAATAGGTTTTAAAATGTAATTTAAGCATTCGTGGATTGGCTACAAGCCAAAGGCTGACCATTTTTAAAGATTGAAGAAATCAGTTTTATACCAGGTAACCTCTCATTTAATGAAGGGGACTAGGTATTTCATCAAAGAATAAGCTATTTTCTCCTGAGTTCTCATTTCAACTTGGGACAAATGCTGAATTATTTTCCCTCTGTCATCTTTCTCAACATTTGTATCCTTACAGTCCGTGTAACAGACTGTCTTTGTGAAGGATTCCTCACACAAGACGCTCACAGGTTATGAAGACTCTAAGAAATTTATTAAAATCCCATTCAGGCTTGTCACATGTGAGTTCCCACACTTCCATGCTATCTCCATCTTTCCCCTCTGGGAAGCTCACTGATGCACCTGACATCAGGATGCCAGGTGTAGGTGGCATCTACAAGTTCCCAGTGGTATAACCTTGGCCAAGTCACATACCACTTCTGGACCTGGACATCTTCATATATAGAAGTGGGTGTTCAACATCCTGTTCTGGCCTGCTATCACGCTTTCATGGACTTGCTACTTCAAATACAAGCCAGTCTCTCAAACCTGAGCTTCTGCTAATTTTCTTTTAATTTGCTCTGACCTCAGCTCCCTAATTAGGAAAATCCTCCTGACATTAAAGACCCAGCTTACTTTCCACTCCTCTTTTGAAAACTTTTCTATGATTTAGGTTGAATCAATGACTTCCTTCTGAAGAGTTTTGGCACATTGTTCATGAGGCTTATATAATCTTATTTTACTCTTAGACAGCCTTGAGACAGGTATTATGGATTTTTTTGGTCAGTTTTAATTTTTCCTGCACAAAGCAAAGCACAGAAAACATAAGCTCTCAAACTTCTCTAATCATTGCTATATCTTTATCATATACTTTCCTCCATGCAAATAGATTCTCAAACACGATCTGACTCTTCATAACTGTTCGTACAGCTGGGTTCTGTGGCCGTAACACACGTCCTTCAACGTCTAGTAGTGTTTATCCAGGATGGATGACCACCATGGGTCAGCTTGCGCTGTTTCTGTTGGCTTCACTCGGGCCTGGAGCCTACATCTGACAAGTGCTTGGTTTCCACGTAGAGGGAAAGGGCATGTGGCGAACCAAACCCTGGGACTGAAATACTGGGCCAGGAAGCCGTCTGTCCTCTCCACCTATATTTCCAGAACCAGCAGGAATTCCTGAGTTTATCAGCCTCGATATTTCTTCTGCAGTGGGAATGGCCATCCTAGAGACAGGATGCGGAATATACAGCAAGTTAGAGTACAATGACCGCACTCCCAGTGCAACATGATGGGGGACGTCTTGAAATCGGTGGTGCGGTGAAATTACATCTAGTCTTTCGAGACTCCTCCATTAAAAACTAGCAGCTGCTAGGGTAGCTTGGTGCAGGCTGATGGAAGTGATAGAAAAGTTAGAGAATGTTTATCTAGATATCAGAGAAAACAGAAAAGATCAGATTGAGATATACCAGTAATGAAACTACTAAACATACTTCTGGGTTTCAGTATTTAGCTCACCTGGACAGATTTGGTGGTGCAAATAAAAATGCAAATGAAACCATGTTCCCAAAGTGCCATAATAAATGTATGTGGGCTCTAAAAATTGTGAGGAAAGCCCAACCTCACTCGAAGTTAGCACACTAGCGCTTAGTACTGCAGATTCATTAGAATGAAATTCTGTGAAAGAAAATGGTTCCATTATTTGGTAAGCGACAGTTAAGATGAATGAGATCACGATAATTAAATTCATGTTTCAAGCAGTAAACTATCATAAGAATTAGCATACTCAGTCATCTGGCGTTGTACCAACTAGAACTTGATTAATCAATATTTCTGTTAAACTCATTAACACCTACAGAGGCAAAATGGCAGTTAGAAAATAAGTTTCTCAGCACATGAGACTTTTCAACTTCATAACCCGTACATATTTCTAGGAAAGTATTTCTGAGATTTAAACTTTTAAATTTATACTGTACACCTTTGTATTCTTTGTCTCTAGCAAGTTAAGAGTTAGGATATAATCACATTTTCTTCTGAAAAAGTGTGTGTAATTATGGGCTTTAAATCTCAAAGATTTTAGTATCTAATATGACAAAATCTGTTACTACTTTTACATTATAGAAGCCTTGGCCACATTCACTAGTTTTTTAAAAAATTTCTTATTAAAATTCATACTATTAGCAAAATTTTGAAAATAGAAATTATACTAAAAATTTAAATATAGCTTTAGCAGGAGAAAATAACTACTCTTTCTCTTGGGATACTTCAGTTTCTATATGTGTGTTGACTTATAAATATGTGAGTTTATGCACATATGACTGAATGTGGTTTATAGATATGTTACTGAATATCATACTTTCTACTTGAGGTATAATTGACATGTAACATGATTTGATATTTGCAAGTATTGGAAAATGCTTACCAAAATACATCTACCTAATATTCATCATCATCTATAGTCATGGCAATTTTTTATTGTGATAACTTTTAAGATTTACTTAGAGCAACTTTCAAGTATGCAATACAGCATTATTGACCACGTGTATCATGCTGTACATTACATCCCCCATGAGACTTTTTTTTAGTAAGTGGAAGTTGGTATCTGTAGACCCTCTTCATTTATTTTACTCATCCCTCAACCCCTGTCTCTGGCAATCTGCCAACCACCAGTCTGTTCTCTGTACCTACGCGGTTTTTGTCTTTAGATCCACATTTAAGTGAGATCATTTGCATTTGTCTTTCACGGTCTGACTTCACTTGGCACAAAGCCCTCAAGTTTCATCTGTGTTGTTATAAATGGCAAGGTTTCCATTTTATGGCTGAATAATATTCCTTTGGGTAAAAATACCACTTCTTCTCTATCCATCTGTCAATGGACACTTAGGTTCTTTCATATATTTGCTATTTTAGATAATGAACATGGGAATGCATGCATCTTTTCCACTTGGTATTTTAGTTTTCTTTGAAGATCCAGAGATGGAAATTATGGATCATGGCATAGTCCCATTTTTAAATTTTGGAGGAAACTCCATACTATTTTTTATAGTGATTGCACCAATTTATATGTCAGCCAACCACGTTCAAGGATTCCCCTTCCTCCAAATACTAATCAGCATTTGTTATTTCCTATCTTTTTGATGATAGCCATTCCAACAGGTGTGAGGTGATATCTTATTGTGGTTTTGATTTATATTTCCCTGGTGATGAGCGATGTTGAGGATCTTTTCATGGGTCTGTTGGTCTTCTGTGTATCTTCTTTGGAAAAATGTCTATTCAAATCCTCTGTCCAATTCTACATCAGATTGGTTTTTGCTATTGAGTTGTATATTTTCCCTATGTTTTCAACATCAACTCCTTATCAAATACATGACTTGTAATTTTCCCCCCACTCAGTAGGTTTTATTTTCATTATAATGGTTGATGTTTCTTTTGTTGTGAGGAAGCTCTTCAATCTGTTCCTACTTATTGATTTCTGCTTTTGATGTCAGATCCAAAAAGTGATCACCAGGACTGATGCCAAGGAGTTTATAACTAATGTTTTCTTCTGGGAGTTTTATGACTTCAGGTCTTAAATTCAAATCTTAAACCTATTTTGAGTTTGTTTTTGCGTGTGGTGTAAGATAATGGTCCAGTTTTGGTTTTTTGCATGTGATTATCCAGTTTTCCCAGGACCATATACTAAAGACACTCTCCTTTCCCCATTGTATATTCTCGCCTCCTTGGTCATAAATTAATTGACCATAGAAGTGTGAGTTTATTTTTGGGAACCAAATTCTGTTCCATTGATCTCTGTGTCTGTTCTTATGCCAAAACCACACTGTTCTGATAAATATAACTTTACAATAGAGTTTGAATCAAGAAGTGTGATGCCTCCAGCTTTACCTTTCTTAAGATTACTTTGCCTATTAGAACCTTTTTGTAATTTTCTGCAAAATTTAGAATTACTTGTTGTATTTCTGTAAAAAATGTCATTGGAATTTTGAGAGGTTGCTTTATTTAGTGTGGGCATTCTAACAATTCATGAACACAACTATCTTTCCATTTACTTATGCCTTCAGCTTGTTTTATTGATGTCTTACAGTTTTCAGTGTACAGGTTTTTCATTTCCTTGGTTAAATTTATTCCTAGGTATTTTATCCATTTTGATATGATTGTAAATGGGTTTATCTTCTTAATTTCTCTTTCTGATAGTTCATCAGTGTTTATAAATGTAATTGGATTTTATATATTGATTCTGCAATTTTATTGAAATTATTTTTGATTTTAACAGCTTTTGGTGGCGTCCTTAAGGTTTTCTATATAAAAAATGTCACCTGAAAATAGTGACAGTTTACGTCTTTCCTTCCAATTTGAATATCTTTTATTGCTATTTCTTGCCTACTTGCTCTCGCTTGAACTTGTAATACTAAATTTTATAAAAGTGGTAAAAGTTGTCATCTTTGTCTTGTTTTTGATCTTAGAGGACAATATTTCAGCCTTTCACCATTGATGATGATGACTGTGGGCTTGACAGACATGGCCTTTATTATGTAGAGTGTGTTCCCTCTAAGCCCACTTTGTTGAGAGTTTTTATCATGAATGGATGTTGAATTTTGTCAAATGATCTTTTTCTGCATCTATTGAGGTGATCATATAATTCTCACTCATTTTGTTAATGTGGCGTATCACTTCGCTCGGTTCGTGGATGCTGAACCACTCCTGCATGACTGGAATAAGTCCTGCTTAGCCATGGGGTGTGATCCTTTCCACGCAGTCTCGAGTTAGGTTTGCTGAAGTTCTGTTGAGGATTTTTGAATCTATGTTTACAGGAATGTTGGCTTGCAATTTGCTTGCGATGTCCTCCCCTCCTTTTGGAGTCACAATAAGGTAGGCCTCATAAAAAGAATTTGGAATTGCTCTCCCTTCTATTTTGGGGGGAGATGAGTTTGAGAAGGATTGCTGTTCATTCTTTGGACATTTGATAGAACTCACTTCTGAATCAGTCTGGTCTTTGTTTGTTGGGAGGTTTTTGATTAGTGATTCAATCTCTTAGAAATTGGTTCAGATTTTCTGTTTCTTTATTCTTTACTCTCAAATTTTAATGTTTCTAGGAACTAATCCATTTCTTTTGGTTGTTCAGTTGGTTGGTATATAATTGCTTGTAGTAGCCTCCTCTAGTGTTTTGCATTTCTGTGGTATCCATTGTAGTGTCTCCTCTTCCGTCTCTGGTCTCTGACTTATTTGAATTCTCTCACTCTGTGTCTCTCCTCATGAATCTAGCTAAATTTTTGACAATTTTATCTCTTCAAAGAAACAGCTTCTGGTTTCATCAATTTTTTTCTATTTTTCTTTTAGTCTCCCTTTCTTTTTGCTGATTTTTGTTATTTCCTTCTACTAATTTGAGTTTCATTCTTTCTTCTTTTCTAGTTCCTTGAAGTGTAAAGACAGGTTGTTTGAGATGTTTCTTAGTTGAGGTAGATTTTTATGACTATGAATATCCCTCTTAGAACTATGTTTTGCTCAATTCCATAAAATTTGTTATGTTGTAGTTACATTTTCATTTGTCCCAAGGTATATTCTTTTGATTTTCTAAGTTGACTCATTGGTTATTTGTTCAGTCTCCACACCTTTGTAATTTTTATTGAATATAATTTTTAACACTTTCCATGTTAAAATGTTTTGTACAAACTGTAATATCTACATTTTCATCTTGTAATGAATAAGTTTATTTAATACTTTACTATTTTCATTACTTTGTGGAATGGACAGCTTTTTCACTTGAGTTCTGACCTCTGTCCTGGCACCATGTAATAGCTTACGGTTTCCCCTCTCTCAGGTCTCTCTTACTTTTTAATCCTTCCCACAATCTCATTCTCTGCCTCTCTCCCCCCTCCACTTCTCCCTCTCCTGACTCTATAGCATAAAGCCTGATAATCTGGCTGATAAACTTAGAAGTCTCCTTGGGAGTAGGAGTTGTAGTGGAGGAAGATAGAAAAGATAGACAAACAAAGGCGAAACTCCTGATAACATTGGGCTGTTCAGTGATTATGCCTACCTTATTTGTACAACAAAAACTCCTACAAGAAAAGATGTGCCAACTAATTTTGAAGGCTTACTATTTGGATATTCTTCCATACTAGCATTTAAAACCCCCGGAAATGTAAGATTTCAAATTAATTTATTATCGGCAATTTTAAAGCAAACTATTCAAAGGGAAAAGCAATTATCTCAAAGAAAATTACAACCGAAGTGTCAGTGCACACTAAAATTTCATTTTACAAGGATTATTGATTTAATGTTTTGGAGTTTAACATATTAGTCTTTTAAGAAAGTTTCAAATGTTCCCTAAGTATTAACACTGCCCTTATTTCCAATTTCTGTTTTATTAAGGGAATTTCAGAATTTTTACTTATGCTTATTAGTAATTAATCAAAAAGTAGATATTTGACAAGGAAGATATAAACAAAGATATAAACATGAGAATAATTTTTTTCTCTGAAAAGCAAATGAGTAAGAAGTAGCAAATTCAATGTACTCTTTTTGTAATATAGACAAATTATTTGCCTACTGAGATCATGACTACAGTTGGCATAGACAAAGGCATAATTTATTACACTGCCAAAACCCACGATGCTGATTTCTTTCCATTGTTTAGCAGCATGCTGACACTTTTTTTAGCTTATTCAAAATGATAAAATCCTATTTTTTGTATAACCAATCAAATGTGGCCAAGTTTCAGAAAGAGGTACTTCTCAAGATTTCTTCAGCTTATCCAACTGCATTGCTTTACAGTCTTCCAGACAAGGAGCCAAAATCCCTGAATGGCCAAGACCATTGCTCGTGGTGTCCAGAATTTCTCTGTTGGATGAGTGATCTCTGGTTCATTTTCCTTCCTTCCTTCCATGTATACTGATTTGAGTCTCGACTGTTTGTCAGTCACTAGTACCAATACTTGAGAGATACCCATGAACAAAATAAAAAGCCCTGCCATCATGGAGCTTATATTTTCCTAATAGAAGATGGAAAATAAATATTTCAAATAAACTACATAGGCTGGTATGAAAGTAATAAGCACATGGCAGAGAGTTTACAAAGACCAGTGACTTAGCTGAGAGCTTCTGGGCTGAGTTCTCAAAAGGAAGAACCTGAACAGAAGACTGAAAAATTGAAACCAGGAAAGACGGAAGGATGCACGACTGAGGGACATCCTCAAGGTCTAGGGAGGAGGGTGTGACCACCTATTGGAAATGCTACTGCTGCTAGATCAAGAATGGTGAGCACTGGATTGAACACTGTGGAGATCATTGAGGCTCTGGAGGAGAACAGTTGGAGATGAATGGCAAGGTTGGGTGCCTGGTGGACTGGTTTTCCAAGTACAAGAAGAGGGGACTCTTTAGGAGGGACGCCTGACTTTCTGATCTCAGTTTGTGACATGGAGCACCACACTGGGTTCTGCATGGACAGCATGGAGCTTGCTTGGGATTCTCTTGCTCTCTGCCCCTCCTATCACTCTCTCAAAAATAAACACTAAGAAAACATTCTTTTTGAGAGTGGTACTACAAAGGCATAAAATGAGGCAATATCTAGCAAGGGAAATGGGGTCAAGAGAGATTTTTTTTTTTAATGAGAGATTAAGCCTACTTGGATATTGAAGACAATGACTCAGGTGATAGGCACAGCTACTAGTGGCTCAGAAAAAGAAGGGCTACTGAAGCAGTGTAAGCAAGAGAGTATGTAAATCAATTCCACAAACGACCTGCAGGGAGACTGATAGCCCCCTCGTACTTCCATTGCTCAGAATTTCTTTCCCACTGTCATAAATTCATCTAGACCTTCTGCTTCTCTTTGTTGCTGTCCATCATGTTGGTAAGTAAGGGGAATTTGCTCACCAGTATTCTAATCCTCCCAAGGCTAATTTTTTATGTTCTATTCCACCCTCCATTTCCCATCTTTCTTTGTTTCCTGAGACCACATATATTTTTTTGGAATTCTTCATCAGTTGTGAATAGCGTCTTCCATCTGGATTTGTTCTCCCTCCTGCTTAGCCCTTGGGGACACCGAAGCCCCCCCGCCCTCTCAATGTGATGGCATTTTGCTGTGACTCTCCTCCGGCCAGACTGGAGAGGGAGGGATGCATTGTTCTGGCTCTGTATCCCTGACTTCAGGCCAGTCTTCCTCTCTAACAACCTCATCTTGGCTGGTGCCTCCAGCTTAGAGCAGTCACTGACATCCATCGGTTGTCACACCAACAATCCCTGACCCATTCTATCCTGTTTCCAGGTATTTTATCCTGACTTAGAGACACTCTCCATACTTCTATTGGATTTTTAATGATTTCAGCTTATGTGTAGATGGCTTTTCCCACAACCTCTGTGTTCAGTGTCTTGAACTACTTTTCTGTAGTATCTCCAGTTGCCCCCATCCATTCTCGCCATAGCAGCCCCTCAATATTTTGACCCCACCAGTATCTCTGAGCCACTGGCCTCACCAGGTTTTGATGGCCTTTTTCACTTTCTTTAGCCATCCTCCAACATCTTTCTGTCTTCGCTCTTTCACGCTGAAATATCATGCTCATCATTCTGACGGCTTCCTTGTGCATTTCCTTTGCTTTTGTTGCCCACTCTTCTTCTCTCCCTTCTCTACTTTTGGTTTGACTCTATTTTTCTTCCCTTTTTTCTTTCTTTCCAACTATTTTATAAAGCCTAATTTGTTACAGATGTTTTCTTGGCACAGGACAAGTACAGTAGCCAAACTCCCCTTCTTTGACCTATAATAAATGGTGGCCAATCATAGATTAAATTAGTAACTTTTCAGGGTCCAACGGACAAAACCTTAGGTCTCTAGAACCAGTTTTCTTTTTTCTTTGTGTTTTTTACCGTTGAGATAATTTGTCAGGGTATACAATTCAGTATCTAAAAAATCAATTGCATTAGACATGTTGATTAATAAATAACCATATATAGTTAAATAGTTTTCATAGTTGGGCATATATTTGGAACTTCTATTTTTTGTCTCTTTGATAAGTATGAAAAGAACTGAACTTGAAGAGGTTTCAGGGCTATGATATATACCATTGTCAGGAAATGGAATCATCATTTCAGATGTTCTGCTTTGTAAAATAATGACCAGGTTTATTTTTTGAAAATTGATATAGTGCATTTTGTCATGAACTGGTTCCTCAGGAATCTTAATGTAAATGGAAATTATTCATCTTTAAGAAGAATCCATAGTTATACCTAAATTTTTAAATTATCTCCCCATGTTAATCTCTATAAATTGTATTTAACATCGATGCAACAAAAGTATAATTATATTTAAGTTGAAACACACCTTTTTTTCTAACTATGCTCATCTGTTCAGAAGAAACCGTAGTTTTTATTTCTTTTTTTTAATGTTTGTTTATTTTTGAGAGAGAGAGTGCGTGAACATGAGTGGGGGAGGGACAGAAAGAGAGAATCTGAAGCAGGCTCCAGGCTCTGGGCTGTCAGCACAGAGCCTGATGCAGGGCTCGAATCCAGGAACCCTGAGATCATGACCTGAGCTGAAGCCAGATGCTTAACCGACTGAGCCACCCAGGCACCCCTCTCTTTCTTTTTGATTAGAAACCTATTGTGTTTTCTTTGAAACAATATAAATGATCAAATAAGAATATATCTTTTAAATCTATAGTCTTTTTGACCTAAATTTAATGATACATGAGGCTTTATCCTTTAATAAGTTTTGGGATCAGTTTTATTCGGTCTTTTACAACCTATTAAATCACACTCATAGGATGTATGGGAGCGTGGATTTTAAATAGCTGACCTCAGTGACAAATGTCTAGATGCTGAGAGAAACAGAGTGGCCGACAGGAGACACTAAGACATTAAACCAAAATGGAGTGCCCTTAGTACAAAACTGATGGTGTCATGAGACTTAAATATTGATTCTTCTGTTTGAAACCTTTGATGTTAAGTGCAAATGGTCACGTGATTGACCTGTAGCCGACTCTTGGAATTTGAGTCAGAGGATATGAGAATATCAAGAATCATAAATTTACCAGTATTGTTACAGGGCATAATCTTTCATGACATTAACTCTTTCAAAAACTAATATTCCTTGTAAATAGTTTTACAGAAGCTTCAGAACATTTGATCTCGATTTTCAATCCTGTTTCCTATCCAGATCTTGATGTCCCGAATTCACAACTGCACTAAAATGGGTCTCCCATTGGAGACTTTCCCTTTTAAGCCAGGCAGAATGTCTGTGGACAGTCTCGGGAATCCCATTTCATCTTCCCCAGGGAGCATTAAATGAAGTCACTTGCATCACAGATACACCTGCTAGAATCATCCTTCCAAACCTTGAGTTAATCTATTTACTCATTTTACGGCTTACAGTGTGCATGTAGGTAAGATTATAGATCACCCCCTGCATAGTTGTGTTGTAGTCATTAAGCTGTGACTCTCTCTCTCTTGCACCTCCTTTCCTTGACTTCCACCTCTGTGAACTTGACCTCCCATAGTGTCTTTCCAAGCCTCCTGGTGTGCCTGGTCTCTCTAGCCACATACGGTCCTATGCATTTCTATCCCTGTGCCTGTGTTTTATAAAATTTTCCCTCCTCTTCTCATTGACCATTCCCAGGCTGACTCCTCCTTTAAACTGATTTCTCATTTCTAAAGAAATCCCTCATTCCTAATCTAGGCTTCCTGATCCAGCATTCAGGTATCATGCCCAATTCAGCTAGAAAATTTGATCTATGCTGAGGGTTAAGGATACACACCACCAACTTTATCTTCAGGGAGAGAAGAGAACCTTCATTATTAAAATCTAGTATTATAAATTTGGTGAGGATTGTTAATTCCTGTTGAAATAAAGATAAAGAGAATCACCATTACATATCAGGATGCCAAATCATGGTCTTGTAAAGGATGAGGATAAGGGAAAAATAGTCTAAAAATTGAATAAAACAAATCCTTAAGTTTAGGATAGGAACAAGGTCTAGGAGGAGTGGGGGAAAAGTCCAAGTGGAAGTGAAAGCTGATATAATTTGTTTCACTGAATACAAATTTTAAATTACAATATAGAAAAAGGACCATGTAGAGACACAGAGAAAGTGGTCACTGGCATGGGTGTTGATATATATTAGTCTGAAACATCTGTGAGGCTCTCTTAGTATGTCTTCTAATATTTGCCAAGGTAATGAAGCTCCTGAGTCTGAGAAACCAGAAAACCAAATTCCAGAAACAAAAGTGAAATTTAAAAAATATCAGTTGAAAAAAATTAATGGCAATGAAAAGTAGATGAGAGTGAATCAAAGGGGGAAGGACAGAGCAGTTTTAAATTCATACCATGTGAAGACACACAATAAATCCTAAAGTAAATCTGCCCTTCAGAGAAACCAGCAAGCTGCCATCTTTGTTCTGGTGTTCATGTGAGCCTACGCAGAGAACTTCCTAGAAAATTCTGGCACCTACTGAGTCAGGTGTTTACATAGTTTGTGCAGTGAGCCGGCCCAGAAAGACTACAGTTATGTCTTCGCTATAGTTAAGTAGCTGTGAATTATGTTCAGGATCATTGCTGCCTTCATTAGGGGCTCAACTAAATGTGAGTCATTTAATACTGTTTTCTCATTTTTAACAACATATTGCCTATTTCCATTTCTGCCTTATCAAAATTTTAATAAAAGGGATTTTGGTTAAAAAATAGTCCTCAAAAATTATAGTACATAGTGCATTCAAAGCAGCTACCTGTAAATAGTAAAGTTAAAAAATTCAGATATAGAGTGAGCTGCCCTCTCTAAAGCTAGTTTATTAGGTATAATGCAGTTTAATTGCCGTTTATTTATAAAAATTTTTTTGATCAATTTAATACAACAAAAAAACCCCACAATTGGATCCCATGAAATTTTCAGTAACTGTTTTTTTTTTCTATTAATGATTTGGTCACCAATTCCAATGTGTGTGTGTGATTTTCCCAACACACGTCCAAACAGTGCTTTAAAGCCAGCTGAGGTGTTCTAGTTCAACTCCATTCTGGTGCTCTCTACCATTGGATGATATCAGATCCCACAAGTGAAGGGCTCAGTTCTTTTTTTTTTTTTTTATAGTAGTTCATTGTCAAAGTGGTTTTCATATAACACCCAGTGCTTCTCCCCACAAGTGCCCCCTCCATGACCATTACCCCCTTCCCCTACCCCCTCCCCCTTAAGCCCTCGGTTCAGTTCGTTGTCAGTATTCAATAGTCTCTCATGATTTGTGTCCGTCTCTCTCCCCGACTCTTTCCCCCTTCCCCTCCCTGTGGTCCTCTGTTAGGTTTCTCCTGTGAGACCTATGAATGACAACATATGGTATCTGTCCTCTGCCTGACTTATTTCACTTAGCATGACACCCTTGAAGTCCACCCACTTTGCTACAAATGGCCAGATTTCATTCTTTCTCATTGCCATATAGTACTCCATTGTATATATATATACCACATCTTCTTGATCCATTCATCAGGTGATGGACATTTAGGCTCTTTCTGTGATTTGGCTATTGTAGAAAGTGCTGCTATGAACATTGGGGTACATGTGCTCCTATGCATCAGCACTTCTGTATCCTTTGGGTAAATCCCAAGCAGTGCTATGGCTGGGTGATAGGGGAGTTCTATTGATAGTTTTTTGAGGAACCTCCATACACCAGTTTACATTCCCACCAACAGTGTAGGAGGGTGCCCGTCTCTCCACACCCTCGCCAGCATCTATAGTATCTTGATTTGTTCCTTTTAGCCACTCCGACTGGCATGAGGTGGTATCTCAGTGTGGTTTTGATTTGTGTTTCCCTGATGATGAGTGATGTTGAGCATCGTTTCATGTGCCTGTAGGCCATCTGGATGTCCTCTTTGGAGAAGTGTCTGTTTAAGTCTTCTGCCCATTTCTTCACTGGGTTATTTGCTTTTTGGGTGTGGAGTTTAGTGAGTTCCTTGTAGATTTTGGATACTAGCCCTTTATCTGATATGTCATTTGCAACTATCTTTTCCCATTCTGTTGGTTGCCTATTAGTTTTTTTGATTGTTTCCTTTGCAGTGCAGAAGCTTTTTATCTTGATGAGGTCCCAGTAGTTCATTTTTGTTCTTGATTCCTTTCCCTTTGGGGATGTGTCAAATAGGAGATTGCTGCGATTGAGGTCAAGGAGGCTATTACCTACTTTCTCCTCTAGGGTTTTGATGGTTTCCTGTCTCACATTCAGGTCCTTTATCCATTTTGAGTTTATTTTTGTGAATGGTGTAAGAGAGTGGTCTAGTTTCATTCTTCTGCATGTTGCAGTCCAGCTCTCCCAACACCACCTGCTAAAGAGGCTTTTATTTTTCCATTGGATACTCTTTCCTGCTTTGTCAAAGATTAATTGGCCATGCACTTGTGGGCCCAGTTCTGGGTTCTGTATTCTATTCCATTGGTCCATTTGTCTGTTTTTGTGCCAATACCATACTGTCTTGATGATGACAGCTTTATAGTAAAGGCTAATGTCTGGGATTGTGATGCCTCCTGTTTTGGTTTTCTTCTTCAATATTACTTTGGCTATTTGGGTTTTTTTTTCTTTTTTTTCTTTTTTTTGGTGGATCTATATGAATTTTAAGATAATTTGCTCTAGCTTTGAGAAGAATGCTGGTGCAACTTTGATGGGGACTCCTCCCCCCCCACAACCGCAGCTGACAATTACAAGTGCAGATTTGCCCCTGCACTTCTGACCAGCACGCTGTAGATTAGAGGTTCCAATAACCCCTCTTTGGGTTTGATCCATTTGCTAGAGATGCTTACAGATCTCAAACGTTTTACTGACTGGACTATCAGTATATTGTACAAAGACACAACTCAGAAAGACCCATGGAAGAGGTGTGCATTGAGGGCAGGGTATGGGGGGAGGGTTGGGGGCCTTGCGCACATTCTCTGCGTGCACCACAGCCCCAGCACAGGCTCACCTCCCACCATTTGCCTGGTGCTCTCTGAACTCGGTCCTGTGTGTGTCTGTGTGTGTTTAATGGAGGGTTCACTACATAGGCGTCCACTAGCAACTGATCCAACTTCAGGCCCTTCCCCCCCTCCCCAGAGGTCAGGGGAGTAAAGCTGACAATCCGTCTCACCCCCTCCTCAGTTTTGCTGGCAACCAGCCTCCATCCTTAGTTGTTTTCTGAAAGCCGCCTCATTAACATAACAGAGGACCCCACTGCTGCTCCAGAAGTGCGGAATCTTAGGGGTTTGGGGGGCTCTGTGCCAGAAAGCGGGACAAAGACCAGATATTTATATAGTTTTTCGTATAAATTATAATACCTCACCCGCTAGCCCTGTTTTCATGGTCTCTGGAAGGATAAAGTCCTATCACACACTAGAACCAGATAGATACCATTTGGGGACAAAGTTTTCTGGTTTTTTGTTTTGATTTTGATTGTTTTTAGAATCTTGCTAGCTATTTAACACCTCTTTATGTTGAAAATTAGACAGGCTCATTGGAGTAGATCACCTAAACTCATCTGTTGTTTATACTTTGTAATTTAGATTTCCCTTCCTTGAATCACAGGAAGCCGATGGGGTGTCTTTATGGCTGTCAGTTAAGGCCCCTAGCTCTTGATTTTGCCTCAGGCCATGATCACAAAGTTTGTGGAACTGAGCCACTTTCTCTGCCCCTCCCCTGCTCAAGCTCTTCTCTTTCTCCAAGTGAATACACTTTAAAAATAATAGTAAAATAAAATAATGAAGTTGGGCATTGCAAAATTGTTCAAAGTTCTTATTTACAGAAAATAGTACACGGTGCCAATTACGGAGGTACTGAATAAATTAAGCAAACCCTCTGGCTTTTGTTACAAAATGCAAACTATGTAATTCCATATTGCTTAATGGAATAAGATACTTACATTATAAAAAAGCTCCTACTACACGCCTAGACATTAGCTGGGTCTAAAGACCATAGAGCATCATGTGCCTTTGTCTAGGTACTGTGTGTAATGACAGTTAGTTTGGGGCTGTGTTTTCCCAGTCTGGTGAGCTCTGCTGCTGGAGGAAGCAGAACGGAAGGGGGTACCTGCTGGAGGGTAGGATATTTTCTCTGAGATGTCCTGGATTTCTTTGACCTGTTTTCTTGCCAGTAGAGGGAAAAATGTCAACTTGTACTCCATCCCAAATAGCAATCACAGCAAAATAAATAAATACAAGTTCAAGGTGATATCTTAAGTTTATATATCGGGAGAAATTGAGAGAGAGAAATATCACTGATATACTTAAACAAAATGGAGGGGGGAAATGTGACAGGGAGAGATATCCCTTCCAAAGTGGAAAAATCCTGTTTGGTTATTTTAAAAGCAAGAACATACTCTTTACTTGAGAAGAGAGGAATGCATAAAGCTGACAGGTCACAGGTGCACAAGAAACACCTGTTCAGCGTAACGGCACCCGAATTAACCCTTAGTGTTCTGTGTTAGCTGAAGTCGCTATGCAAACGTTGTGACTCAACTGAATTTGATAATCCCTGTGATGGGCAAGGACATTAGACCAAACTGTAGCCCCAGGAATTCAGGTTTGACATAAGGAAGCATTCTGTGTTGGTTTTCTAACACACAAAGAATTATGACAAACTGGCAGCTACAATCAGGCTTAGCAAGGTCCTGTACACAATGGTCTCCGATCTTTTTGAAAGTCTAGGTCATCTTCAACACTCATGTTGCCATTGATGGAGTGCAGGTCTTTGCAGGTGGAGGACTGAGAAAGTCAGCCCCTGATGGCATGGCTGTCTGCTCCCGGGCGCCGGAGGCCTCCCCAGGGAAGGCCAGCACGCCTCCTCCAGACCAGCAGTTGAATGTCCTCACTGTCGCTGTCTCTGAAGTAGAACACTTAAAAGGGCTCAGCCAATATGTCAGGCTTCCCAGGATTAGCTGAGAGTCAGTCAATCGAGGACCTTTATTACTTCGGCAAAACCCCTTCCGTCCCCCGTATAACAGCATCAGCCTGGGGCTGACCTCCCACCACCGTTGCACACCCCCTTGGTTGGAAGTGAGTTACAATCCTGCCAGTGCTCTTGGGACCCAGGTTATAGAAGGCATGAGGCTCATCTTAGAATTTTGCCTCCCGCACCCTTTCTACTGGCATTTCTGACCCTTACACCATATTGAGGGGAGAAATTGGCGATCTTTCGTGGAGATAGGAAGATCGCATTTTAAAAAGTTCTTTAGCTGAGGTGTTTGGTCTTGCTGAAGAAATGGCGGAAACTTCACAAATGTTAGCTTTCATTATCTAAGTTGATGTGCACTTGAGGGCTTATGCAGTAACACATGTAACCCACACAGCAACCCTACGGGTACATCCTGATGCTGTCTCACCTTTACATGTGAAGAAACTGAGAGGGGAGAGCTGCCTAAGACACGTGACTAACTGTCGCTTAAGCGTCCGGCTTCGGCTCCAGTCATGATCTCACGGTTCGTGGGTTCAAGCCCCGCATTGGGGCTCTGTGCTGACAGCTAGCTCAGAGCCTTGAGCCTGTTTCAGATTCTGTATCTCCCTCTCTCTCTGACCCTCCCCTGTTCACGTGGTCTCTCAAAAATAAATAAAAGACATTAAAAAAATTTAAAAAATTAGAAACGTGTCTAACACCTCTCTTTGTCCAGTTAGTGCTGATCAGGACGTACATACAATGATTTTACAGGCACCACCTTCCCAACCAAATCAGACTGCTAAATCTTAATAATTATTTCTGGCTTCACACCAGTGTCTATACATGTGCGTTATACTTGAGGTTTATTTGCAAACTCAATCTCGAGATTACGGTGGATTCAGAAGAAACCTTCATTAAATTGCATTATAAAACGAGACGTGTCGTGAACCTGTTTTTACTTTTGAAGTTTGAATTGTATCCTCATGTTACTGATTTGAAACTAGAATTAAAAAGAAAACAGTGGGGACTAGAATCTCACGTTTTAAATGCACAGAGAAGTATTGATAAGAATTATAAGAAGTTACCTTTAACATGCTTTAACCTTTAAGAGACATTTGTCCTTCCAAAAAAAAAAAAAAAAAAGAAAAAGAAAAGAAAGCCTGATTATTCCAGAAGGCAGGAGACATTTTACTTAGAAGCCACTAAGGTCACACAACCTCACTGCCAATGAAACCCTACGTTTCTCCCCACTGAAAATAAAACCAGTGAGGTTTCAATTCCAGACGATGATGAATTCAAATACTGAGTTCCCAGCTGCTTGCTCAGAGGCCTCGCCCACCTGCCGCGATGAGGTCTCCCCATGTGCCTTTTTAGATGGCATTGGCCCCTAGTTATTACTTTCTTAAAAATCCAATTTTTTCCCTGTGACAATTCTGCTAAGAAATGATAAAGTTACCGTTAGTCACATTACCGAACAGACTGCACTCCCTGAGCACATAAATCAACTCTAGGCTCTACCACTATGGATCGCGGTGTTGAGTCCTAAAGTCACTCTTTTTTAATAATTTGCTTGGAAAGTGAGGTGTGTATATATCCATTCAATATGGCTTCTAGGGCTCTCTGCAAGTATTTTTCATTCCCTTTCACCCTAAAATTTGATCCCCTAAAGCCATTATTGATTTTCCCTGATTCATTGAAAATCACCTTTTGACTAGTTACTATGTTTGCTAGAGATTTGCGTGACCAGCCAGCCCCATTTTCTAAACTACTTAGGGAAAGTGAGTAACAGTGGACTTTGTCTGGATTCTGTTTTATTCCCATAGGATGCTTTCTTATATATGTTTATTTAAATAAAGATGACCCTGTTAGGAGTGAGATGGGGCTTCAGTTATGCCAAAGTCAAGCCGTAGGGACGGCAGCAAGGTCTTCCGAGTGCTGGATGCCGGACGTTTATTTGGCCAGGCTCTTGGAGTATGTTTTCTCTTCTTATGGAACCGTGTTGGTATATGATGGTAGAAAGTTCTGTTCAGTTTCCATTAGTTTATTTATGTTTTATTCACCACACGTGTTCTACTTGGTAATTTCCAAGTGTACATTGTATTTGATTTCTAAAACAGCTCTCTGAACTGAGCGTTCTTGTCCTTCCCGCTTACAGATGATAGATCTGAGATGCCTATAGATTAAGGTATTTCCCCCACGACCAGGAACCTCCTAATAGACTGCAAAGTGCATCCTCCGCCTTCCCTCTGCGAGGGCTCTTTTCAGTACCTTCCCTGCCTGTTTGTTGTTTCTAAACATGCATCTCATGATTTCCATTCAGTTTTTTTTTATATTCAAATATTTGGGTTCTAATTTGATATGTTGACACAGAAGCATTTTTGATCTATTTTTATTCAAAATCAAAAACCCTAATAACTTAATTTTGGATATAAATATCAATTATTGGTTTTTAACGTTTAGTTTTCATGTTTTTTCCATACCTATGATTTCACATGCACAGGGTCTGGGTATAGTTTGCAGTTTTTATCCTGTTTGAATGAGACACTTGAAATGCCTTTCGATACTCTTTCTGACAATTGTACATAGTCAGCATTCAATAAGTAAATGAATAATTTGAAGGATTTCACCCACGTTAGATAAAAATAGTATAAAAGAGAAAATGTTTATTTATTTATTTTAAGTTTATTTTTGAGACAGAGACAGTATGAGCTGGGGGAGGGGCAGAGAGGGAGAGATACAGAATCTGAAGCAGCTCCAGGCTCTAAGCTGTGACCACAAAGCCCTTTGCGGGGCTTGAACCCACAAGCCATGAGATCATGACCTGAGCTGAAATCAGACACTTAACCAACTGAGCCCCCCAGGCGCCCCAAGAAAATCTTTAACAAGTAATGAAAATCTTGTCAGTGGAGCAGACGATACTGTGTTAATTACAAAACTAGGAAAGCAAGACCTACAAGGAAACTAGAAATTAACAGGCCACCAGAGTGGATGACAGAGAGTTGATTCCATTAGAAAATGCCAGCTTAATCACTTATCCAAATTCTTTGATAAAAAACAAATGCTGAGATAAAAAAAAATCACCAGAACATTCACCAACTGCAAATGTGAATACACTTGACTCTTGGAGAAAACAGGAGTTAGGGGCAGTCCTTATAATCAGAAACAGGTAAATAGATTTTCACTCCCAAAAAACTTACAAATAGCCTAATGTTGACCAGAAGCTTTAACCATTAACACATATTTTGTTTGTTATGTGTATTATATATTATATTCTTACAATAAAGGAAAGTAGAGAAAAGTGTTAAAAAGGAAGAGCAGGTGCATTTACAGAACTGTATAAATACGTCCAGAATATCTGTGTATAAGTGGACCTACGGAGGTGAATCCATGTTCTTCACGGACCCAATGGTAATGACATTCCCTAAGTCTGAGGCTTGCTGTAGAAATCAAATTGGGATTTTTAAAATAATTGAGTAATGTTGACTACTGGTAGTTTCATTCAACTCTTGGAATGCCTTTAGTGTGTTTAGGAAATTCTACATTTCCTCGATGTGAGTTTGTGACACAAATGTCCTTAATATTATATTCCCATTTATGATGGCGGCCATCTACTACTGGATTTTTGAAACCCAACTCCTATTATCACTTTTTAAAAGACCATTTGAAACCAAATAATAACATTTTTTTTGTGCTAATTTGAATATCGACCCTTTTGTGCCAGTTTCTTATCAGTTTGGTTTTATTAGCAAATTCTCTTTGAAATCTCTGTAACTTAGCAGTGTCCCAAGTAGTAGAAACTGTAGTCATCAGCGGCATGTTGGGAAAATTCCATGCCAGCAGGAGGTGCCTGTGTTATTTGTACTGGTGTCCCTAGGATCTACAGGAATCTCTGAAAGAGATCTAAGGTTAGCACCCAATTCTTTCCTGGAACTGAAGTTTAAAAATAGGTGATAGTGGTGACGGTGTGCTAATGCACACGGGGTGCTGAGATGGTTTAACATCTGCTTAAAATGGGGGAATGGGCGTAACAACAACACGCACCAACGCATCACTGGGAGTTTAGTTTATAGACTAGTAGCAGTGCTGATGTGGTTGTCCAAACTCTAACTTAGGGTGCACTGGTACACAGAATGCTCTAGAAAGAAATCTGAGACTCCTGGGGAGACTTGGGATTAGTCTTGAATTTCAAATGGGCATGAGTCTACAACAGAGGTCTGAATAAGGTACTACTTAGACTGAAGTTTAAAGGAACCAGAAGTTGCTTAGCAAGGAGATGTGGGTTGAACTGGCCAGGTTAGTGAAACAATTGAGGGTGCACGGCCGGTGCGTTCTCTAGTTCTAGTGACTCTGTGCTCCATCAAATAGGGGGGCTGAGAACAGGTACAAGAGAAAGAGTGCTTTTTAGCTCAATATAAATATTAATGCTGCAAATAATAGGGAAATAACTGTTTTTGGCTTTTTGTTTTTTTTGTTTTTTCAAAAATAGCAGCTTTCCCCTTCCTGCTGCAGTAAGTACAGTCTGAGTTGGGACGAGAGTCCTTGTGGAAGAGATTTGGCCTTGGCCAGGGCTTCCAATCCAAGGCTGAGGTGAGGTTCCCGTGAGGAGGCGCCAGACCTACGTGGTCTTAGCACTTCGGCCAGAGACCGTTTACCAAGTTGCACATGTTCACTAAGTTCCAATGTTATGTGCATGTTGTTGTTACGCCTTCCTTTCAGTGGCTAGTGAATGTGTACAGTTTGGTATTGTGTATTTTTTCTTGTTTTTTTTTTTTGTATTGTGTATTTGAATCAAAAGATAATAAGATTCAAATTTTGATGATGTAGTTAAAAAATAAACTTTAAAAGAGGGTAGGGCCTGAAAAATTGGGAACAAACTCTAATACCCCTTATTCATGTTGAGATTTGGTGACTTCTATGATGAGCAATTTAAGTGGTTTATGTACCACATGGAAATTTGTAAGTGCAAAACTTTGAAAATAATGAAAGGGCAATGGGTAATACAGTATTTGGGTTTTGGTGGAAGCCACAAAGTCAAAGTATGGCTAAATAGGTTAGAATATATGTTTGATAGCAGTTTATTTTCCAGTTTCTAGTTTATTTTTTTATACTTATTTTGAAGAAATCACACACTCACACGAGTGTGAGTTGAGGAGGGACATAGAGCAAGAGAGAAAGAGAATCCCAAGCAGTCTCCACACTCAGCTTGGAGTCCTATGCTGGGCTTGATCTCATGACCTGAGCCAAAATTAAGAATCAGAGGCTTAACCAATTGAGCCACCTGGGAGCCCCAATTTTTTTTTATTTTAATTTTTAAGGGTAGTTCAAAATAAAGCTCATGAGGTATTTACAACTATGTAATAAAGACTTTTCCAAGTCAAAAGCTTATGAAAATTCTTTTGTATTGATTTGCATTTCATAGATTAAAAACCCAATTTTAACTATGAGTTTGATGCATTCCTCATTATGGTGATCAATGGTAACAAATCACATAGAACAGTCCCTTCTAATGCCTGGTGAGAATTTGTTTTTATCCTGGGACATTGACTTTTATCCCATGACCTGCAGAATTGAGATCACCAAAATACACATGGACTTTATCCTGAAATTAGGAGCCATGTGGGCATTTTGACTGAGTTACAGCAATAGATCTCCTCCACCATTTTGTTTTTCATGTGTGTAATTGTTTTCTATTCAGTCAATAATCTGTTGAATGTCTACTATGTTCCAGGAAGTAGGCATTCTTGCTATGAAGACAATTAAAGACAATTTTACTTTGCTTAATTACAAACTATTCTCCCTCAGAACATTTGCACCCTACAGTTTCAAGGATATTTCTGTTGAAGGGACGGTAAGATGCTATTTGGCATTTTAATCACCTCCTTGAGCATTGCCATTCTTGAACAGCTGTCTTACCATTTGGCTAATATATGCCATCTTTTTTTTTTTTTAAGATTCAAAGTTACAGAAGCATTTAGTTACTTCATGAAACCTTTCTGATGGCTTAGGCATGTTGAGAAAACATTAAGTAAAAGGGAAGCAAGCTGTTCATAATAGGTCTTTGTAACAGTGAAGAAAATGCTCATAAAAATGTATGTAGAGCTATAATATCAAAGAAACGTAGGATCTCTGGGAGCTTAGCTTTGGAATGACCCTTAAATGCATTTCTTTCAACGTTTCACCCAATGATTCAGTCTCCTAATGCCCGTGGCAGACAATGATCACTGCATTTATACTTAGAGACTCGACTAAGGCACTTACTACTTCAAAAGGCTCTTCTGATCCTTAGAAATTTCTTCCTGGTGATGAGTCAAAAATGTGCCTTCCTTTTAACTTGCACTTGTCAGACTCGTGTTTTGCCATCGGGTTCTCTTGAAACAAATCTAAACTTTCCTACAAATGGCAGCATTCGTGTACGATTTGATACTTGTATGTCTTGCAAACTGGTCGCCACAGAAAAGTGAGTTATCCATTATTATATTTAGATTTTTTCCTGTGACAAGAACTTTTTACTATTCTCTTAGCTACTTTATACCACATAGTATTACCTATACTCACAGTGCTGTACATCCCCATGACATGCTTATCTCATAATTACAAATCTGTCCCTTTTAACTCCCTTATCTCATTTTTCCAAGACCCACGTACTGACTGTGGGAACCGTTGATCACTTCTCTGTATATGAGTTTGTATTTTGTTGTTTTTCTGGGGTGGTTTTTGTTTTGAATCCCACATATAGGAAATACCATACAGTACCTGTTTTCTGACTTATTCCACTTAAGACAACACCTTCCAGATCCATCCAGGTTGTTGCAAAAGGCAATATTTCATTCCTTTTTATAGCTAATACTCCATTGTGTGTATTCTATATCATCTTGATCCATTCATCAGGATGGACACTTTGGTTGTTTCCGTATCTTGGCTGTTGGAAATAACGCCTCAATGAACATGTGTTGTTACATCCTTTTGAGTTAGTTTTTTTTTTTTAATTTCTTTGGATAGATACCAAGAAGTGGAATTACTGGGTCACAGAGCAATTATATTTTTTATTTTCTGAGGAAACTCTGCACAGTTTTCCTTCGTGGCTGCACCAGCTGTCATGGCCAAGAACACACAGGGTTCTTCCCCCCCGTCCTCCGCAGCACTTGTCACTGTCCTTTGATAAGTCGGTCTTGTGGTTTTGAGTTGCATTTCCCTGATAACTAGTGGTGCTGAATAGCTTTTCATGTACCTGTTGGACATCTGTAGATCTTCTTTGAAGAATGTCTATTCAGATCTTCTGTTCACTTTTTTTTAATCTGCTGCTTTTGTTTTGGTGTGTGCGTGCTTGTTATTGAGTTACGTGAGGTCAGTATGCATTTTGGATGTTAACCCCTCATCAGATAAGCTGTAACCCTTTCATCTTGCTATGTATGTTGCCTGCTCCTTGTGCTGATGGTTTCCTCTGCTGTGCAGCTTTTTAGTTTGATGTAGACCCACTTGTTATTTTTGCTTTTGTTGCCTTGGCTTTTGGTGTCAAATAAACACATCACCGTGACTGATGTCCAGGAGCACACCGCCGATGTTTTCCTCTAGGCGTGTTAGGATTTCAGATCTTACACTCCAGGCTTTTATCGTTTTTCTAAATTACATTCTGAGCATGGTGTAATACAGTAGTCTATTTTCATGCTTTTTAAAGTGGCTGTCCAACTTTCCCAACACTGCATATTGAAGAGACCATTCTCTCCCTATAATACATTCTTATCTCCTTTTTCGTAAATTAATTCACGATAGCTTTGTAATAAAGTTTGAAATCAGGGAGGATGATTGTCTCCGGCTTTGTTCTTTTGAAAATGTCTTTGGCCATTCAGGACCCTTTGTACTTCTACCCGGATTTTAGGATTGTTTATTCGATTTCTGTGAAAAGTGCTATTGGCTTTTTGATGAGACTTGCATTCAGTGTGTAGAGGGCTTTGGGTGTAGGGGCCCTGGAATGATATTCTTCCATTCCGTGAGCCCATATATTTTTTTAATTTTTTAATATTTGAGAGAGAGAGGAAGCATGAGTGGGGGAGAGGCAGAGAGAGAGGGAGACCAAATCTGAAGCAGACTCCAAGCTCTGAGCTGTCAGCACAGAGCTCAACACTGGGCCGGCACCCACAAACCGTGAGATCATGACCTGAGCCAAAGTTTGACGTTTAACGGTGTGAGCCCCCCACATACACCAAAGCACAGACCTTCCTATATGTGTTGTCTTTAGTGCTTTTCATCAGTATTTTAGGCTTTAGTGTAGATAGTTCATCTCCTTGATGAAATGTATTCCTCAGTATTTTATTTGTGTTGTAGTTGCAAATCTGATTATTTTCTTTCTCTTTCTGATAATTTGTTCTTAGTGTATAAAAATGCAAAGGATTTCTTTCTGCAACAGGCCTTCTTTCTGCATTCTTTTTGTAGCCTGCAAGTTTACGGAGTTTATGTATTCTAACCATTTTTTCGAGTGAAGTCGTTCGGGTCTTCTATATATAAAATATGTAATCTGAACGTAGAGACGTTTTTACTTCTTCCTTTCCCGTTGGGATGCCGTGTATCTCTTTCTTGCTAATTACTCTAGTTAGAGCTTCAAATATGATGTCGGATAAAGGGGCAAGAGTAGGGGTCCATGCTGTGCTCCGATCTCAGAAAAAATGCTTCTGTCTGCTCTTGTGTACGGTGTTATCTGTGGGCTCAGCGTGCATGGCTTTTATCGTGTTGAAGTGTGGTTCCATTTTGCTCAGAGATTTTATCATAAATAGAGGATGCAGTTTGTCAAGTGTTTTTTATTCTGTGTCTATTAAGATGATTCCATGATTTGCAATTTTTTTAATGTTTATTTGTGTGTGTGTGTGTGTGTGTGTGTGAGAGAGAGAGAGAGAGAGAGAGAGAGAGAGAGAGAGAGAGAGAGAGAGAGAGAGAGAGAGAGAGAGATTATGTGAGTGGGGGAGCAGCAGAGGGAGGGAGACACAGAATCCAAAGCAAGCTCCAGGCTCCGAGCTGTCAATCAGGTGCCCCAAGATTATGCCATGGTCTTTCTCCTTCACTGTTTCAGTGTGGCATGGCACATTGATTTTGTGGGTGGTGACCTCCTGCACACCTGGAGTAAAAGCCACTTCATCATACTGTAGGATTCTTGTAAAGAATTTAAATGTTGGCATCTCCCAACACAACTTTCAGATCCTCTCATTTTCTTTCTTTGTGAGGTCACAAATATGCACATATGTTGAATGGTCAGATACAAATTCTTATAAATTAATAAATATAGCTCAGATCTCTCCTATGAGTTCTTGTTTTAAAATGTTTATTATTTTTTGAGGGAGAGAGTGACAGCATGCGAGCAGAGGAGGCGCAGAGAGGGAGGGAGACTCTGAATTTGAAGCAGGCTTTAGGCTCTGAGCTGTCAGCACAGAGCCCGACACGGGGCTCAAACCCCGACTGTCAGATCATGACCTGAGCCGAAGTTAGATGCTGAACCAGCTAAGCCACCCAGCCGCCCCACGCCTATGAATTCTTGATCCATTAGTCTGCATATTTGAAATATCCTTTTTAACTTTCAAAAGCACCTTTAATCATATGTACAAACATGTAATTTACATACACACACACACAAAGCTGGAGATGCCATGTTCCCTGTTATATATATAAATGTATAATATATGTTTGTGGCTATGGAAACATATACATACCAGACACCCAGGTAGTGAGAATAAATATATACTTGTGTGAATGGACATGCATGTTCACGTACACACACACACACACACACACACACACTGAACCTCAGTCCCTCCTCTGACACTCTTCTTCTACAAGACTTCTCCAGCCCACACAGTGACACCGTCATCTATTCCTCAGCGGAAACGTCCCTCCCTTCTCCACCACCATTTTACATGCACCTACTTCCTTACGTATCTCCTAGTCCAACCGTCACATTGTCACAGACGCATCGCCACCATGGCCGCTTGAATCCGTCTGAACACTCTGTTCCCCCCACAAGTATTCATGTTGCAACGAAACAGGTGCTTCCCACAGTAACCCTGCCTCCTCCCCTCCTGCCTGCCCGGCAGCTCTCCGCGGGCGCCGCCTCTGAGGAAAGGGCAAGGCTCCCCGGCCCGACCGGAAGTTCCCACGCGGAGTGGGCTCTCTCCCAGGGTCTCCTCGATCGGGGGGCTCCGGCACACCCTGATTTCCGTTTCCTGACGGGTGCCTTGCTCCTCCCACAGCCGGTCAGCTCCACACGCCTTTCTGTGCACCCAGAACACTGTCTGTCCTCCTCGTCCAGGCAGGCTTCCATCGTCCTTCACGTTTCCATCCCGTCCTGGGTCTGTCCGAAAGCCTTTGTAGCATTTCTCACAAATGCTGCTGTGATGTGTTTCTGCAGTTATTTCATTAGTGCTCCTTTTCCCCCACAGGATTGGGAGTGTAGCGAAGGAGGAGAAGCCATAATGTCCTCGGATATTAGCCCAGGGTCCGCGTGTTCTGTTGAAGCCCAGTCAGTGCACACTGGCGTATTAGTTTCGGGTGTGCAACCTAGTGAGTGAGCAACTCCGCACACTACCCAGGGCAGCCGCCACCTGTCACCAAACCACGCGATCACGATGTTAGCGGCTGTATTCCCCACACTGAGTTTGTCATCTCCATGACTTCCTGTATAACTGGAAGTTTGTACCTCTGAATCCTCTCTGTCACCCACCCCTCCACCCAGCTCCCATCTGGCAGCCACTAGTTTGTCGCTGTACTTGAGAGTCTGGTTTATTTGTTCCTTTTTGTTGTTGTTTTTAGATTCCACATAGGAGTGAAATCCTGTGGTATTTGTCTTTCTCTGACTTATTTCACTTAGCATAATACCTTCTAGGTCTTGTTTTTTAAATAAGGGAATGGATAAATAATGCAGATTTAAAATTTGTTTTAAAAGTATTTAACAACCACCTACCTGTTCTGTTTCTGAGTTTGACATTTTTTAAATTCCACATATATGTGAGATGTTACAGTATTTGCCTTTCTCTGTCTGACTTAATTTCACTTGGCATCATGCCCTCCGGACCCACCCAGGGTGTCAGAAGTGTCCTGCTTTCCTTATTTTTTATGGCTGAGTACAGATTGGCCATTGACTAGGACAGGGATGGGGGTGATGGTAACAGGATAAGGAACTTGAAAGGTTTAAAAAAAAAAAAAGCATTCCACTTATATGACCCCTAAATTCTAGGGATATGATTTACAGCCCACTGACTAGAGTTAACAATACTATATTGTATATTTGAAATTCGCTAGAGAAATCTTAAAAT
Source organism: Mungos mungo (assembly GCA_004023785.1). Lineage (NCBI taxonomy): Eukaryota > Metazoa > Chordata > Mammalia > Carnivora > Herpestidae > Mungos > Mungos mungo. Next base: position 123,505 of record PISW01002736.1, read on the forward strand.
TTCTCATCACAAGGGAAAGGAATTTACATCCATATGAGATGATGGTTGTTAACCTATTGTGGTCGTTTTGCAACATATGCAAAGACCATCAAAGCACTACGTTGTACACCTTAAACTAATACAACATTATATGCCGATCACGTATCTCGGTAAAACTGGGGAAAGTATTTGCGTGTCCCATAAAAATCTCCCACAGAATAATATCAATAAATGTAAAATGAAAATAATTCAAAATTATTATTATGTGTTTAAGGTGATTCCAGCTGACCCGTATGTTATGATTCTTCATAAATTCAGTCAGCCCATTCAGTCTCATGAGCTCTGCCTTACAGATCACGGGCAGGCATGTGCACCATGAATAGACAGTCATGGCATCTTCTATTAATTTCACATTGTGCTGGCAATGGTCTCGTAATTTGAATTAATATATTGACTGTTTTTGCAAACTAGCATAGATTCGTTTACTGCTGCTGCCCAGGATAGCTGGGCATCACCCAGATGTGAGTGGCCCCCAGACATCATTATATGCCCTAAGAATGGTTCTAAAGGATGCCCAGACGATACTGCTGGGAGACACACTCCCCTGTGTACACGGTAACATGGTGATTACGGTTGCCAGGGCGCACGCTGTTTCGAGCTGAATTGCTCCCCCTCCATAATCCACACGTTGAAGTCCTTACCCTCAATACCTTCAAATAGAACCACATCTGGAGAGCATTAAAGTGAGGTTTCTGGAAGGTGGGCGCTATCCAGTTTGACTAGTGTCCTTACAAGAAGATAAAATTAGGAATCACACTCAGAGGACCCGAGGTGAAGACTGATCTGGAAGAGAGGCCTCAGTCCCTCTTTCAGAACTTGGTGGACGCCTCAATCCCTCTTTCAGAACTATCGTAAGTGCGTGCCTGTTCTTGAAGCCACCCCTTAATTTGCCGAGGCAACTCTAACAACCTCATACACGTACTAGTAAGATCTATGCTTCGATAACTCCGGTACAGCATCACACAATGTCACATTCAATTCCAGGAACGTGGGACCTGGTGTCAGTTTGGAATGCACAACGCTGATTCCTTATTTTGTTACGTGGCCGTGTGATTTATTTGCTCTTCAAGTGCATGATTGTATTGTATTTTTTATTTCATTCCGAGTATCTGACACATGCCCCTGAACACTGTAAAATATCGACTTACAAACTCTTTTTTTCTTTCGTAATCAGTAGAAACTTGTCTCTGAATGAAATTATACCCGGAAGCTCAAATATTTAAAATAAAAAAAATCAAAGCCAAGCTGGTCCCTTGGAAGCAGAGGTGACATAAACCTATACTGTATTGTGTTTGTTGGGATTCTCTAGAGAAGCAGGGAACAAGACGTGTGTATGTATACAGAAAATGATCAGTTTTAAGGAATTAGCTTACCCAAGTGTGGAGGCTGGTGTAAGTCTGCATTAGGCCAGCTGGCTGGATACCCAGAGAAGAACTACAAATTGAGGAGGGGGCGGCAGGCAAAGACAATGACTATTGATAGCAACACTATCAAAATATTAATAATAAAGACCCAGGGATCCCTGGCAGGTCTATACATTTGAAAAACTGTACACCCTACTGTGCATTTTCGAAGAGGTAGAAAAACAACTAGTTCCCTGAGGTTACAACAAAGCATATACCAATGACAGAGCACTCTGTATTTTGTTTTATTTTTCTTTGTTTTTGCCTGTAATGGGGGCATTACGAGAGCGAAGACAGAGCTGATGAGGAGAGCACTCTCTCTAGAATTTAAGGACAGGTGCTGTCTGCACACATTCTTCTCCCTCAAGATCAGGCACCTCTGTGCCCACATAGGAAGTAGCGCCTCACAATCCCTAGAAAATTCCTCCAAATCCTAGACTTTTCCATTAAGACTTTTAAACTACCTTGTCAATCATTTCAAACATCATCATTTGTAGCTGTATCTTGGTGTGGTCAGCTATGCTGTTTTTAATTTTTTTTCTACATCCTCAGGACCTCAAATCATGTCTCTGTCATTCGGCATCAGCTCCCAGGGGTACATCTCTGCCCCTGGAAATGCATGGCGGTTGGGACAGACACAGTCATTTGAGATCAAAGTTCATCCTTCTTCAGTATGTCTCTGACCCCGTGGAGGCTGAATATAGCTCCCGCCCGGGGCTCAGCTGTAGAAATGAGTGCTGGCTGCAATCCCATTTTCTACTATTGAAGAGATTCATCTCTATGTCAAAACAATAGTTCTAAGGGTTAAGTCTTATCTGTGCACATCTATTCTGGAATAACTGGCCAATTATTTTCTTTGACCGTAGCCCATGGAACTGACGTGAGAAAACAGTCTCCTTCATGGCCGTACCTTTCATACATACATTGAGTACAGGATGGGGACCCGCTATGTGCCTGCTGTCTTCCTGTCCATCCAAGCTAAACATCACCCATGGACATAAACTCCCCCACCCTGGGCCACAGAAGGGAGTGCCTCCATTTAAAGTAACTGGTGAAGGGCTGGGTATCCGTTTTCTTTCCTCTTACAGAACGTTTTATTTATGACAACATTAGTCTACTGATATTGAAACAGGGCGGTATCTCTTGAACAAGGACCTTAAAGCCCCACTTTAACCAATTCCATAAAATGGCCAAAATATAAATATTAGCACCTTAAAGTTTTTGGTAATAGGAATGAGAATGCCCAGATTTCAGAGTTGAGAAAATACATTTTACCATATTTTTTGTTTTGTTTTGCACACATTTCACTCTCTCCTGGGAGTGAAATGGTAATCTGTCTTCTAAATTTTAATCCTGACTGAATCCAGGTTGTTGTGCAATATAACTTGTCTCCTGTAGTGAGTGTGTAATTGGGTTTAGGCTAAACATCACTTAGTGTGAACACACTACTTAACCACTCTTCTGAGACCCAGCTGTGGTACCACCACTTTTTGGAATCATTCCAGACCAGTTCTTTCCCCAAGGAGGAGATGAGGCTTAAAGCCATATACGAAGGAGCAATGTCCTGTACGATGCCCTGCCCCCTAAGTCAGAGACGGGAAGTTTCTGCTTTGGAGAAACTGTACGTCCCCTCAGATGATACCTTTGTGCTCAGGTACTGGGAATTCCCGCAAGGATCTGGATGGGTTCCCACACACCTTTCTAAGGTGAAACCCCAAACCAGAAAGAAGTAGTAGTAACTGTGTAGGGAGAAAGATTGCAAAGAATGCCAGGAGATCGATGGACAATAATACCTAACCCTGATTTAGCACAAGAAATAGGTAAGCATGTCATTTGCAACTAAGCTAATTAATCCAAGTTTGGTGGTCAAGGAAGACCTCTCAACGCCTTTGAGCCATTTTGTTCTTCCATTTAAGGAAGCTTTCTCCGTAGGGCTGCCACGGGAACAACACAACCATGGCCACGTTCTTTCAGTTTTCCATTCCAGGACGACCCTGCAAGCCTGGACCAAAGCCCACTGTGTCATGGCTAGCTTCTGTTAAAAGTTATCCTTCAACACCATAAGGCATATAAAGGAGATCTCTTGATTGTATTTTGGAGAAACTGTCGTCCAAGTTTCTATCAAGTGTTTGATTAGAAACATTTTTCACCACTAAACACTTCTTGAAATCAATTCTAGATATGAAAATGGAAAAAAACGTTTTGTAAAAGTAGAACCATAAAGTACCATTTACAAAAAAATATATAACATGGAAGTTAAATATATAAATTAATTATAAAAAACAATTGAACATAAGTCATTTTAAATGCCAGTGAAATGTCCCTCTATGTCATTTGCCCAGACACTTAGAACATTACTTTTATAGAGGGGAATCAGAAACAAATAATTAGTGTTGTAATGACACATTGCAAATATGTTTAAATAAGTTCTTAAGGTTTCTTTATTTTTGAGAGAGATAGCGCATGAGCTGGGGAGGGGCAGAGAGAGAGGGAGACACAGAATCTGAAGCAGGGTCCAGGCTCTGAGCTGTCAGCACAGAGCCCGATGTGGGGCTCAAACTCACAAACTGAGATCATGACCTGAGCAGAAACCAAGAGTCAGGCACTTTTTGACTAAGCCACCCAGGTACCCTGACACATTGCAGATTTTAACAAAATATATAAGAAACATGGCAAACACAAGAACTTCTTGATTAACATTTTCTGATTACTGTAATTTATGTACTTTCTATGAAACTTAGAGAAATTTACCATTAGATACCTCCCTCCAGTGAAAATACTTTGAAAACATTAGAAAGGTTCAAATATCAAATTGCCAGTCCTCAATTGTCATGATATTGATGTAATAATTGATACTTTAATGTAAATATAAAACACTGCATAAGCTTCCCAATGATCAATAGTCACTTAGATGTATAATTCATTGGATGAATACTCAAATCCTATTTGTATTGTCCATGCTACTGCATGGGTTTTCTTCTCCTCTCCAAATACAGTTTCTGTTCTCCTCTGTAACACTACAGATTGATTTTTGTGTTCTCTTCAATGAAGGCAGACCATTTCAAACCTGAGCCAGATAAAAATTAAAATCAGGATCCTATTCTAGAGAGTAGAAGCCTATCAATGTTTAAACTCCATTTTTGTTTCCTCTTGAAACAGAGTCACAAATCTTCAGTGTTCAAGGTCCTTCAATCTCAATTTCCTTGCAGGCACTTGAAATCTGTGACTCTTTCAAATACCCATATTGTTGTGGCTGGGTTTTTTAAAGTCATTTTTCCCCATCTTAGAATGCTTTTACTTCATAAATATAAGATAAAAAATAGCTAAGAGAAAAAGTAACACTGTGCAAGAGAGACATGTGGCTAGAGATTTAGAATAAGAAAATTTTATCTTTTATCACAATGGCTCATGAATTAAGAATTTCAGTAAAGAAGTACTATAAAAATGATTCAGTTGGGGAAAATAAGGTGAGTGATGATTTTAAAGATGAATTTTACAGTAAACATTTTGAACAGGCAACATCATTTTGATTTTTAAGTTGAGAGGAAGGTAATCTGGTGTGTTCAAACAAAGGACTTCAGGCAAGGACAGAAGGCTGAGACTGAATTCAGATCACACCGGCATCTTCATCTCATTGGACTTAGCTGGCATAACTGTATTTCCACTTTTCAAGTAACCCTACAGGGCGACCAGTTTTCTACCCTCACATGATACAGGCTTCTACGCATGGCCGATCGTTGGTGATGATGAGGTGCTGGTGTCAGTGACCATACAAAGAGTGGTAGGGATAAAACCATCAGTGAATGTGGGACAGGACCGCACAAATTGAAGAAACCTATGGAACTCTGCCAATGCATCACAGCTGAAGTACAGAAGGCATTTTAGTGTTCCAGTAGTTCTCAATGACCAAACTATACAACCTTAACTGAGAACGTTGTCTTTTAGTGAGATAGCCGTCTGAGTGGTAGTACCTATAGTATTCCGCATCATCGTCTATGAGTGAAGAGAATTGTTAGAGGACGCACTGCTCTCCCTGTGATAACAGTGTTCTGAAATACTCTATTTCTCCTCTTTAATCATAAATGCATTAGCTTTCTAGACATATTCTTGGCCCGTAGAGATTGTACTTGTCATTGACTCATTCCGAAGAGAATCCATAAGCAGTACAAAGAAAATGGCACAATGACAGGGTACTTGGGATGTTCCGTCACTGCTGTGAGCACAGAGGAGGAGCCGAACGTGTGCCTCCAGCTTCTTCTTTAAAATTAACTTTTAACTATTGACATTGTGTGTTCCGATACCTTCATAACGTATTGATAAGGAACACCCTGGATCTTTTCTGACGGAATTCTACGGTGGGTTTGGTCATTGTTAGGGCAGTTCCACGAATCCTGTGTCTGTATCACGAAGACAAGCTTGCAAGTGCCGTTCTAATTCCGGAAGGAGACAGATGGAGCCGACTGAATGCAACATGCTGCACCGCCCCAGGGTCAGCTCCCCCGAGGAGCAGAAATCACTAATAACAGTGCGCTCTCAAAATGTTCCTTCTTTTCACTTTTCACATGCCTTTGTGAAAAATTGATCACACATCACTGTGCACTCTCCAGAGAAACTGGTTTTCTTCTGAATTGTGAAAGCATTTATGGACTAATGTTTGACTGTTAATTCTAAACAGTGTCAGGTACTCAGGATTTGATGCTTGCTTCTCCATGTTCCATCCCTCAGGTCTTGATCTTGTACCAGGCTCCCTTCAGAGCCAACAGGCAGACATTCTTTGTGTGGAAATGCTGACCATTTGTTGATTGTCCTGATATAAACCCTCCCCTGGAAAATGTTTGGGAACAAAGGATTTTAGGGAGAAGGGGAGTATCTATTTGATTAACATAGTGAACTTCAATGAAGATGCCCCTAAAATTGTCATTAGCCATTCATGAAAGGAGAGCTTACTAGCCCCTAATCATTTTATTTCAATTAGCATTCGAACTGGTGTGCCCGTACTGTGTTCATCTCGAGCCTACATGCTCGGAAACAATGATTGCATTTGACTAAACACAAAATTGAGCAGAACTGGGAGGAATTTTCAGACTCACTCTGTCTCTGATCTGAATATGAATGGCTACCCACTTTGATATTGGCCATGGTAGTGAATTGCTTCGTTATTTTATATGATTTTTTTTCAAAACTCCTGTTCCTCAACAGATACTTTTTGAGTGTGTTCTACTTGTAAGAAGTCTTTAACATTTAAGGAGGTAATAACCTTCGACAGGCCATGCCGCTCACTTGCATGGAGCTCAAAAGATAGAGAAGGGAACTAGAGTGGGAACGGTCACTGAAGTCAGTATAGAATCTCACTGAAGCAGCAGGATTTGGGAGAAGGTCTGATCTGGGCTCCGGAGGGCAGTAAGCTATTCTTGGGGAAGCAGCATCTGAGCTGAGGTGTGAAGGACTGGTGGGAACTTACGAGGCCTGCCGGGGTGAAGGTTCCGCTCTTCAGGAAGGCTGGTACTCACGAGTGATCCCCGAGCTCATCAGTCCTTCCACCACGTGTGCTCACCTTGATGACATTTTCTCTTCTTTGATCTCAAACATACTTAATACTCTTTTTTGTTAAATCTGAATTCAGGTTAGTTAATGTACAGCGTACTATTGGCTTCAGGCATAGAACCCAGTGATTCATCTCTTCCATACAACGCCCAGTGCTCATCCCCACAAGTGCCCTCCTTAATGCCCATCCCCCATCTAGCCCATCCCCCCATTTACCTCTTCTCCAGCAACCCTCAGTTTGTTCTCTGTAGTTAAGAGTCTCTTATGGGTTGCCTCCCTCTCTTTTATCTTATTTTTCCTTCCCTTCCCCTATGCTCTTCCGTGGTGTTTCTCAAATTATTAGGCTTTATGGAAGTGATGCTCTAAAACATATGGAGTCATGCGGCTACAGAGAAATTGTTGCCCTGGTTTTACAATAGAGAAAGTGGGCCCAGAAAATTACAATGATTTGTCGGAAGTCAACACAGATAGTTGTTAGCAGAGGTAGATCTGGATCTAGTAATCTTGGTGAAAAAGAAAACAAAAAAGATGAACTATTTTTTTTTTTTTGCAGATTGTTTCCTTAAAAAAAAAAAAAGCCTTAAAGTTTTCAACAGGTCTGTATAGATAGATGTGTTCACGTTGGTGACTTCTAATTTAATTCATTTTTATACACTAGTCAGAGCTGCTCTTTAAAAAATTACCCGGTGGTCAAATACATTTTTGGAAATCATTCATTTAACATTCCTGTCTTTAGATACCATCTGATAATATTAAAATTTGGAGAAGTGCTACAGAAAGCCTGATATTTCTTGATCCTACTTGATTCCACTCTATTTCATAGAACACCTTCAAGTCTTCATTTTACACTTGCTTATTCAGTATATATTATGTGTCAGTCACTCTCCTAAATATGTGAGGTTACAGTGAGGAACACCATGACAATTCCCTCACCTCGTGAAATCTTATTCTAATGCAGGCTGGGGCTATACAGAGCAAACAAGCCAAGAGGGCAGGATGATGACCAGGGTTTGGCAGAGCATCTGAATTTGTAGCTAAGCCTAGGAGTTGACCTATCTCTGGCTGCTAGATCGATGGTCCAGGAAGGCCTCTCTGAAGGGGTGACATTTAGATTAAGTTCTGAGTAACAAGAAGGACCAGGCTGTGCAAAGATCATTGTGGACAGAGGACATTTATGGAGTATAAACCATAAAGAGACGTGCTTGCCACATTTGGGAAACAAGACCGGCACAGTGAGGTCCTGGGCGAGCCAGCAGCTGGTGTTGTGGGCCAGGTTAGTGACCGGAAATGGGGTTTGAGACCAGAGTCAATTGCATCGAGTTTTGGAACTGAGAGCAAGGAATTTGGTTTTAGCCTGAGATGCAACAGGGAGCCATGTGAGAATACAGGGGAGAGAAGGGATAAGATCTCATTTCTGTTTAATAAAGTCTTCTTGGCTAACATACAGAAAGGGTGCAGGGAGCCAAGAACAAAAATGGGGAGATCAATAAAGATCACCTGCAAAGAGATCCATAGGCGGAGGATCGGATGATGGCTCGGACTAGGGTTGAGAGAGAAGACGGGGGAGATGGGCTGCTTTCCAGAGAGTCGGTAAGCGTGTCATAGAAGATATGAGAGGTGGGGAGAAGGAGAGAAATCAGTGAAGACTACGGTTTGGGAAACACTGATGAAGATCAAGTTCTCATCTGTGCTCATATGACATTTTTACTGATTATTTTTTATCAAAGTATAATTGATCTATGATATTAATTTCAGACATACAATAGTAATTCAACAATTATATACATTACACAATTATCCCAACCCTAAATCTAGCTCCGGTCATGTCCAAAGTTGTTATGTATTAACTGTATTCCCTATGCTTATGTTACATTCTCCTGTCATATTTTTTAAATTATTTTGAGAGAGAGAGAGAGAGAGAGAGAGAAAGAAAATGAATGCCAAGGAGTCTTTGTGCTGCCAGGGCAGAGCCTGACACAGGCCCTGGACTTACAAACCGTGAGACCATGATCTGACCTTAGGTCAAGAGTTGGACATGACAGTGCCCATCCTGCCTTATTTTATAACTGGAAGCTCATACTTTTAAATCCCCTTCCTCTGCTTTGCCCGTCCCACACCCCCTCTGGCAAACACCAGATTGTTCTCTGTACAGGAGTCTGTTTTGTTTTTTATTTTAATTTTTTTGTATTTCCAAGACAGAGCCTGTTGGAATCTGACAGTATGTTAATGCAATTTTCTCAAAACTGAATATTCTATGAAAAATCTAACAGATTCTTAATTATAGATGCATAATAATTAAGTGAAAGCCGTGACAGCTGTTGCAAACTGAAAATAAGCACGTTGAGAAGAGCCATGAGAACATACATAGCATTATCATTTATTATTTACTATTTATTTTATTTATTATTATTTATTATTATTATTTATCATTTATTATTTATTTTCCATGAGAGCAAGGGTGTGGGCCAGGAATGTGAAGAATTGTGTCGTGGTTAAACTTGGGTTGTCTTTGTAAATGTTGAGTGACTTTCAATTACGGCGTTCCCGGGTACTGCCATATGGTCTGTTGGCATCCGGTATGCGACGTAATTAAGTTCTTGGTGGCGTAACTTTTTGCTCACCGACGTGGAGAACATCACCCACAAATTCACAGAGACGTCAGCTCGTGCCAAGCGTGAGAATGTTAGTCTGTAGATTCGGATTCCTGTTTGTGGAGCAATATCAAGATCCTTTATTTTCTAATTTTAAATCATGCTTATTGTGTCATTTACTTGGAGCTTTCGGGACTGTTCTGGAACATGCATGTCTGATCAGCGGGTCTGCATTCACCGCTTCCTATTTGCATAACTGGCAACAATTTATAGAAGGCTCTTTTCCTATTCAGCTATTCACTGTTGTATATTAGAGACGTACAGGATGCTGACAACATATCTTCTGATAAACTTCACAGCGGAGTCAGTAAATTGGCTTTATCTGCCTTTCAAACATGATGTTTTTATTTGAGGAGGTTTTTGCAGAAAGATTAGTCCCATATGAATAGTTCATTTCATTGATGGAATTGAAATTTTATCTGGGGCTTTGATCTAGCAGACAACATTTCAGGAAAATGACAGTACCTTGGGGAAATCTAGATGTCACAGAGGAATTACAAGTTAAAAGTCACGTCATGAAAGACCAGACATGTTTTGCGCCACTAACGTGATCTTTCATTAAAATCTGCTTTCCCCCAACCAGATGCGTGTGATCTCCAAATACAGGTGCTTCCGAAACAGGCTGTCTTTTAAGGTCTTTACTTATTCACGATTAATTATTTCTATTTATATTGAACCTTGGATTCTAGTCACCTGTGGTTTAAATAGAACTTTGCCAGGGTCCGTGCTGTTCATGTTAGCGTTGGCAGACCATCCAGAACCATCTTATTCTGTGGGCTGCTATAACAAAGTGCCATTACCTGGGTGCCTTGTGAACCTTAGACGTTTATTTCTCACAGTTGCAGAGGCCGCAGTCCAAGCACAGGGAGCCAGGATGCTGTGTTCTGGTTGGGACCCTCTTTCTGGCTGCAGACCTTTGGCTTCTCCCCATGTGCTCACATGGGGAAGGGCGAGGGCACGCTCAGGAGGCTCTCCAGTTAGGATGCTAATCCCCTTCATAAGGGCTCCTCCTCCTGTCCCAGTCCCCTCCCACTAACATTATCACTTCAAGTGTTAGGATTTTCAACTAGGAATTTTAGGAGAGCACAAACATGGATGGCATACCAAGAATGAAAGGCAAGTGTGTACCTATTCTTTATTTTAATGTATTTAATTTATTTTCATGAGAGCATGTGAGCAAGTGCAAGGGAGGGGCAGAGAGAAAGGGAAATCAAGAATCCCAAATAAACTCTGCACTGTCAGCACAGAGCCCAACACGGGGCTCCATCCCATGTTCCATGGGACCATGACCTGAGCCAAAATCAAGAGTTGGGCACTTAACTGACTGAGCCCCCCAGGGGGTCCTGTTACTCTTCAAAACAACATGTAATATTTCACGAAGGAATGAGTATGATTACCTTAAGGATCAAAAATATGTAATCAGATATAGGGTTTTATTTTATTTTAAATGTTTATTCTTGAGAAAGAGAGCTTGAATGGGGGAGAGGCAGAGAGAGAGACACAGAATCTGAAAGCAGGATCCAGGCTCTGAGCTGTCAGCACAGAGCCTGACATGGGGCTCAAACTCATCAACCACAAGATCATGGCCTGAGCTGAAGTTGGACGCTTAACTGACCAAGCCACCCAGGAAACCCATCAGATGTAGGGTTTTATAATTACTTCCTACACTAGATGTGTCACTGTTGAAAAAGTATGTTCATAATTTGGTTCTAATACTTAACCCTAAATTTTTAAATAAATTTTTAAATTTTTTTAAAAAAATTGCTCAGGACCAAGTCAGAGATCATCCACCCAAACCTGGGTAGATACCGTAAAGAGATACAGAACTCAGATGTAGGATCCCAGAGAAGGGAAAAGCTGAAAACGGCTTGATAGATCCAGAATCAGAACTTTAACCTAAGGTGAGAGATCCCAGTCAGCCAACAGGATGTGTTTTAAGCCCCATGTTAGAAGCTTGAAAGACAAGACCTCTGGAATGTTGGCTTTGAAGTAGTTTTATGATCTCCCAACCTATAGAATTTTAAAAGACTGCCTTCAGTAGGAAGGAAAACAGAGCCTAACAGTTGGGAAAATCTATCTTCCCTTAAAAGGTGTCTTATCACTGAAGTCCTTAATTAGCAGTTTCCTTGAAAATTTTTTCGGAATTTGTATCTTAGGCTACTTTCAAGCAGAAATAATTCTTCTAACTCACGTCAAGCCCCAGGTTCAGACGATCTCCACTTCCTTTGCGACCTGAAGTCGAGTGTCTGCACAGTCTCCACCTGGGTTGACAACATGCAGAATGTCTTCCCTCTAGTGACCATTGTCCAGCTCCACCATTGCTACAGAGGACTTTGCATCAGGTCCTTGGTTCATCAAACCAAGTCCTTTACTCCAGAATGAGCCCCCAGCTGCAGAAGTGAAGTTGTGTATAAGTCGTATGTGACAAAAGGGTCCGTGCGGGCGTACAGCTGAAAGACAATGTGTTGACCTTTGAGAAAGACAGATAAAGTGACAAAGAGTATTCTCATGCTGAGAGTTTAGTTAAAACAGGGGATTTTATTTTACTCAGAATTCATCCAAAAGAATGTCTACTTTTGTGTCTGATTTTTGTCACTTCATCTTAATTTTCAATCTTGCCCTACTGTACAACGAGTTGATAATTATAGAAGTCTATTTTATATCAAAATTGTATATTAAAGCCTCCAAATTCTACACAATCTGGCCTGAGCCTGACAATGGTGACTAATTCAACATTTCATGTGGTTCCGCCGGCCTCCTTATGTGCTTCAGAGATAATTTTCTATAACTAGCTCTGTGTCTTTGCGAGAGCTGTTGATTCTCTGGGGAGCAGACGCATCCCTCAGCGGCTCTGAGGATTGTGTGTTTTGTCTCCCAAGTACAAACTGTACAGGCTTCTACTTCCTGCTCCTTTATCCCAGTAAGTGAAGCCCCACTGCCCATCCTGCAGCCACATACCCTTCGTGAAGAAGTTCCTTCTCTTTTCCATGTGACCTTTGTATCCACTTATTTGTACCGCCCCCTCAGTGAGTACAGATTCTTTAAAATCAGACCCACAGCTTCCGGTGTAAAGGACAAGAATGCTTCTATGTGCTTCCTTCTAAGAGACCTTCCTGGGAAATTCCTGGTGGAGTAAAATATATCCCGGGGCCCCGTCACAATGGAGCCTCACAAAGGTGAAAAAAAATCAGCACTTTTAGCACATTTCAGAAGTTTGAAACTTAAATCATCAGTGTTAAGTGCTAGTTGTTTTTTTTTTTTTTTAAGAAAATACATTACAGTTTTTATGGTGATAGACTAGCAGCACTAAAAGCTTTAGAATTCCTGTCACAACTGGCGTCAGGTGGTCCCATTTCTTCAATTGCCCGCCAGGTTAGACTTTATAGCAATGCTCTCTATATGTTGGGAGCCACAAAGGTCATTTTATTTCTTCTGGTAGCCAAATTATAAAGAGTAACAAGTGAAATTCATTTCTGTAAAGTTTATTAACCAAGTATTTCAACACGTGATCGATATGAAAATGTCACGGAAACTCTACATTTTTTTTTTCCTGGATGAAAGCCTTTGGGGCCCGTTTCGTGTATCCCAGGGGTGGTTAGCGCACATCTGATCCGACTCCTCACATTTCAGGAGTTAAGGGCCACGTGGGGCCAGTGACCACTATGGTGGGCACTGCAGCTCTGGAGGGGACAAAGAAGGTACATACGATTATAATGTTTATGTTTCCTATTGAGAGTTTAGCAGCTCTGAGCTTTGGGAGGAAAATTGCCTACTGCCACTTGAAAGACACTGTATGGAGTGCCTGGAAGTCTCTCAGAATCCACAGGGTTGTTTTTTTGTTGTTTTTTGTTTGTTTGTTTGTTTTTGGTGGTGGTTTGTGCAAAATGTACTTAAGGAAAGGAGTTGGCATGTCTTTTTTTAGAATTCCTTTTTCAAATAAATCAACAACTCTGTCAAATTAGACCTAGTCTCCTGAACTACAGATATTTCCAACTTTATTCTACTGGTGAGGGAATGTTTCTTCAGGACTGTGAGACTGTTTCACATTTATGCTGGTATTCCCACAGCTCACAAACCATCCGAAACCAAAATGAAAGGAAAGCAAAGGGGACTTTTGTGTAGAAGGGAAGTTCAGAGACACTTATCCGGGACACAGGCATCATTGGACAAATTAGGTCATTTGAAATGTTTGTATATTAGTAGAAATTGAAACATAGACATAAGAAACCAAGTACTTAATTATTCACATTAATAAAATGGAAGATTGTAATGATAAAATATTAAGTTCATTAAGATAGTTTAAAATACTACCCTCTTTATCAAAATCACCTTTAACATATGTTTATATTGACCTGACCAAATTGGCAAGGTATTTTAGAGGAACAAACATAAGTATACTTTATGCACTGTGAAAAAAATAAGTTAATTCAGAAAAGTTAAAATTACATTGCACCTGAAATGTATGCTTAGCAAATGTGGTTTCCTTTCCTGAACTCGGAGGATATTTAACTCTGTTAAGTAATGCAACCAGGATTAAAAATGGCATTACTGTGTTTCTATCACACGTACAAGAGGAGGTTTTCAGGAGAAAAGTTCTGGACATATTCTGGCAAAATTAAACCATCTCAGAGTTCTCCATTATTTAGCTTTTTACCTAAACCAATAACTCAACGATATTTCCAACTGTGATCTCTTAACACAACAGAAATGGGAAGCCTCTGAAGCCACACACAACATCTTCTATCTGTGGGATAACTGGCATTTGTGTGAAAGGCTCATGACGTCATGGACAATTTATTCCTCCCGAAAGCTCGTCCGTGACCACGTGCATCCCGAGCACTGATGCTGAATTGTTTCTTCAGCTGACTCAGCCTCCATAACCAATGGAAATCTGGGCGGCATATTCAGTGGATTCCAATGTCACTCAGTAGAGTAATGGACATCAGTAAGTCTTTATTAGCTCTCTAGAGCCGGGTAACCCAGCTCACATTTAGAAACGCTCTCCGAAATGCCACAGGCATTTATCTTGATCTAACTAATCCAAAATAAACCCGCAGTCCTGTTTCACGAATCAATCATTTATCTGTCCTTTATTGTCAACAGCCCCTATGGAAAGGTCAATGCCCTCCTAAACTTGCAGGATCTTAAGATGCCACTTGCCCAGAAGGAAGTCACTGTGCATGACAGTGAGAAGTTAGAAACGATGGGCGTGACCGTGTGTGAAGGAAGTGGGGACTCTGAGAAGACAGAGGATAATTAAGCTGTGTGCTAACTGGGGGGATGGAGAATCGCCCCTTGGAAGACAGGACAAGTCAGAGCACACCTGTTACCTGTAATGTTTATGGGGACCCCGTGGCTGTTATGAAACATGTACGCTGCTATTATTTTTTTAGGAATATATTATCTTTGACATTATTCTTACTCCAGATACATACCAACTATCCAGGCACACCTGTTCTTTGTTTCTTTCTAAATACAGTGGCTTTGATTACTCTCAATATGCTTGGGGTGAAGATTTCAAAGGTCTTTGAGACCAGAAGTGTGTCTTCAAATGGGGCATGTACACACAGTCAGTGCATTTAGTGGGCAAGTAAATATAGAGGCAGACACGTGTCTGTTCAAGGAATAACGTGATAAACTGTTAAGATAATTGGAGGAATATTTCAGGAAGGAGGGACTGGAGCTTAGCTCTTAAGGGCAGAAATTCTACCAGAAAAACCATGGAGGCGAAACAGGCTATGTTGGGAAAAGTTAACAACAGGAACCAAGGTGCAGAGATGTGGAACAGTGGGGTGTTTTAAGGAATGTGAAGGCCTTTGTTGAACCTGACTCCAGAGAGGGGCAGAAGGTGACCCTAGGAGCCCAATTTAGATGGATGGGTAGCCACCTATTTGTTATGTGCCCCGCCCCCTGCTCAAGCCCTCTGCTTCCTGGAGCATCATTTATGCTTTCTCATTGCTTGGAATGCCTTTTTCAGCTTCCTCATCGCGGTCAACTCCTGTCTTGTCTTTAGTCCTCGGCTCAAACGCCATCTGCCCCAGGAGCCCCCGTGGGATGCATGTCTCCTCTCCTGATCTCACCTAATGTGCTGCATAGACTTCTGCCTTCCCATGCACTGACCTGCCCTCATACTACATCCTAAGCTCCTTGAAGTCAGGGGCCATTATTGAGGAGGGACTAATCTTAGTATTGGAGGCACACAGGCATCTGCAGAGCATAGTGACAGGCGTCCACATCGAACTTGTCTGCACTGGCCAGGGGCAGTATCCTGGGGCACTCTGAAGTATGTGTCTCTTTTTGAAGAAAACGAGGAATCACTGAGAGTCCTAAGTATAGAATTAGCCTTATCTGATCTTTATATTTGCAAAGGATGATGCTGGTGTCCAACTGGAAGAGCTATAAATCTAGAGACCAGGATCAAGTAAATACTGATTTTCCGAGAGAGGCGCTACTGTGCTGACCCGAGTCCATTCTGCCTCTGAGATCTGCCTCTGCTCTGTGTGCCTGCATTTGACCTTCTCAACATCCCTGCCCCTGGTAGAGCTCCAATATTCTCCAGGGAAGAAAAGAAAGGGCAGGGGTTCAGAAAGCCAAATGTCTAGGTTCAAACTCTTTCTACCATAGGGAGCCAATATTTTTCCTAAACATTTGTTTTCTTCTGCAAGATAAGAAGGCGGCTACAGTGACAGAATAATAAGGCAGTGTAGCTATCGCTCTAGAGTCCCTTAGTGAATGCCAGGAGCCTTTGAAAAAGAGGTGTATTAGGGTATAATTAGTGAGCATACGACTGCATGTATTTAATTTGTATAACTGGATGAGGTTGGACATTCGAGATAGTGACTTATCCATCACCTCCTGGCCTCTCCCGTGTCCCTTCATGTGGGGGGGTGTGTGTGACCGAGGGGCGGGGGGAGGTGAGAACACTTTGGTGTGAAACCCACCCTCAAGAAACGAAGCGCACCACAGAGCGGCGGTCACGTAGGTGCTGTGTCGTAAGGCGGGTCTCTAGAATGTACTGGTCTTGCACAACTGGACCTTCATCTTGGGTGAACAAGTGATGTCTGCTTTCCCCTCCCCCCAGCTCCTGACAGTCACCCTCTGGCTCTTCTGTTTCCGTGAGTTCAACTATTTTAGAGAATTTGCCCTTTTATCACTGGCTTATTTTGCTTAATATTCTCCCCAGGTTCATTCCTATTGTCACAAACGGTGGTGTTTCCTTCTTTTTGAAGGCTGGATGCTAGTCTGGTGTTTGCAACCACCATGTTTTCCTCTGTCCATCCGTCCGTCAGTAGGCACGTAGGTTATGTCCATCGTTTGGCCGTCGTGATGAATGCTGCAATGACCATGAGCGTGCAGAGATCTCTTTAGGATCCTCCCTTTGTTTCCTTTGTTCCTAGAAATGGGATTTCTAGATCAAATGCCAGTTTTATTTTTTATTTATTTTGAGAGAGAGAACCAGTGTGTGTGTGGGGGGGGGGAAGGACAGAGGATCCAAAGCAAACTCTGTGTCAACAGCAGAGAGCCTGATGTGGGGCTCAAACCCATGAACCCCAAGATCATGACCTGAGCGGAAGTCACTTAACTGACTGAGCCACCCAGGTGCCCCAAATGCTAGTTTTATTTTTCATTGTTGAGAAATCTGCATACTGATGGACACGGTGATGACACATTATTTTACTTTCCCGCCAACATTACCCGAGTGTTCTAATTTCTCCACATCACTGCCAATGCTTACCTTCGGTTTCTGAAAGTAACCTTCTAGCAGATGTGAGCTGATACCTCTGTAGGTTTGGTTTCGGGTTCCCTGATGATTAGTGATGCTGACGGCCTTGTCTCACAGCTGATGACCATCGATATTTCTATGGAAAGCCCTCTGCTCATTTTTTAAACTTTTTTTGAAGTTCCTTACATATTTTGGATAACAGTCTCCTATCAGACACATGGTTCATTTGGCTGTTTCCACTCTGAGACAGCTTGTCAGTTAGATGAAGTCCTACGTGTCTGACTTGACTTTTGTTACTTGTGTTCTCAGTTCACATCTAAGATATGATTGCCAAGTCTGAGGTCATGAAGCTTTTCTTCTATATTTTCTTCTAGTCCTTTCATAATTGCAGGTTTAAGTCATTGTCCACTTTGATCTTTGTTTACGGTAGAAGGACCTGCTTTCATTCTTCCCTGTGTGGATACCCACTTTTCCCAGCACGTGGCCAATCCCCATGGTGGTTTTTGCCACATTTGTCAAAGGCCAGTGGGCTGTCCACGCACGGGTTTGTCCCCTGGCTGTGGGTGACGTTCCGTGGACCAGCACGCCTGCCTATTTTTCGCTACCTTTCTGTTTTAATCCCTTCAGCAGTTTCCTTGAGAGAAGACAGGTTCCTCACATGAAAGTGGAAAGCGGGAGCTCTTGCTTGCACAGCAGCAAAGGATTGTATATAAACTCAGCCTAGAGGACATCAGACCCTCTGTCCTTATATCGAGTCCCTTCCTGCCGTGAAGATCAGCATCTCTCTCCTGCCTCTCCTCTGCTGCCGCACTCTACTGACCAGCCTTTCCCCACAACCCAGGGGTTTCCCCGTGACCAGGGTTACTGTCAAATATGCGTCAAAAAGGGAGTGAACGACCACCCTATGGTCAACCCCCTCTTCTAAAATCCGTAAACTGTCGGATCCTAGTCAGGAGGTGCTTGTGTGCACACTTCTGCGCGGTGTCATTGCTGCTGTCACATTTCCAGGAGGAGAGTGGGGGCAGGAGCGTAATAGCACGCACGGGGCCCTGTCGTTAGGTCCGGGAAACAGGTCAGGCAACGATCAGAGGGACGCAGATGCGTTGGGGCCCTGCGTCCTCACACCTTCCATCTGTCCCGACACCACTTGTTTGCTGGCATTCTCCAGGTCACGAGCTCTGCTGAACGTCCCTTCTTTCGAAAGGTCACTGCTGCTCTCATGCGGCGAGGCCAGCGCTCCTGTCGTGCGGCCCCGGGGACCCGGTGCTTCCCCTCTAACAGCACATGCCCTGGGTCTGGGACATCCTTGTGCCCTGCTGGTCTGTCGCCCCTTCAGGGTGAAGCCCCAGATCGTCGAATTGCTCCAGCGCCTCCACTGCCTGAGAACGTTCTTGGCACGTATAATGCGCTCCGTTGATCGGTGGTGCGTGAGCTAATTAGCCATAGTTTTCTTTCTCTTCTCCTGACACTTTGACCTCCTCCCAAGATTTGATATGCAGAAGCTTCCATTAAGAAAGGGCTTTACTTCTTTCATGCGCAGCTTTTTAAAACCTGTGTGGATGAGTCTCTCCAGCCCCGTCCTGTGATTCTGAATAGAGGAGGGAGGTTGCGTGGCCGGGCCGGGCTGCCCACGGAGGAGCAGCTCTGGGGAGGTGGCAGCTGGGACAGCAGGAGCCAAGGGAGTCCTGCCCTCGCCCGAAAGCCCGGCTGCTGCCCTGGGCCGCCCGGGCCGCGCCTCGGGGAAGGAGGTGGCACTGAGCGCTGCGCCTGCGTTCCAGCCTCGCACAGGATGGATCAAGAGCCATACCTTTGGGCCTCCGTGGAAAGTGGGAACGATGTGTTTCTTTAACGTACGGAAGTAGACAGACCACACCAGCAGAGGCCGCCCCTGGGGCCCCAGCTTCCCGTCTGCAGGTGCAGGACTGCTGCGCGGCACGTGAGCCTCAGCACCCCAGCGGGAAGCTGTGAGGGGCCGGCTCGATGCAGACGGGGGGAGTGGGGTGCGGCCCGGGCAGAGCCACGTGCTTCCTAAATACTCTGAATCTTTTCCACTCCTTTGGCTGGAAGGTTCTCCCACCTGCCTGTTGATATTGAAGCTGAGGATCCCTTCCAGAAGCGGATCAGTGCAAGTGCACGTTAGGCTTTAAAAGAGGACTGCCTTCCTAAAATGCCCCCTGAGCGCCGCCCCTGCCATGCTGTGTGGATCCAGGGACAGAGGATTTGGCCACCGTGGTCCTTGGCTCCGGGGGCCACACACCCCTCATTCCCATCACTACCTCAGGTCGTCGTCTTGGGCCGTCTGACCACACCCGCTTCTCTCCCCTCATCTTGCTGCTGCTTTCCCCCTGGAGACCCCCTCTCTTTGCTCACGCAGCACCGGGAAGCATGGTTTGAGGCTATTTATGTATTTATTCGATGGCTTATCTTCGTCTCAGGTCACTGCCTGGAGGGAGGTCATGTAGAGCTGAGGCCATGTGGGAAAAGGGAAATTAGGCTTCATTTGGGGGAAAGAAGTTTACAGTAATTAGGCTCAAGTATATTATTCTCCCTGCTGGGTAAAGATGTGGTGGTTCTTCCTGATTCTGGAACGAGAGCGGATTTTTTAAATTGTGTTTTCTTAGGTATCAAACCTGGGGTTTGGTGTTCAGACACTAAGACTTAGAGACGGACCCAACTCCGAGGTGGGGAAATTTTCTATATACAAAGAGTAGCTCAGGAGGATTAGCGCCTGCACTTATGTTTTATTAAGTCCTCACTTAGGCGCTGTTTACAACAGTCGTAATTCACGCTTTTGTCAATTGATTTCTTTACATCGCCAAATGGTATTGTTTTAATCTGCTACTTATTATATTTATGTGCTTTTTTTTTTTTTTCACTTTTGAAGAACTCCAAAGGGCAAATCCACCACTATTTCTCACCGGGGGGGAGGTGAGAAGGAGGGTCCTGACCCACTTACATATAACCATGTTAGCTGGCTGTAGACCTGCTTCCTGAAAACAGAACCTGAATTATAATTGCGTTACTTCAATTCAGTTTAAAGGCACGGTAGGAAAAACACAAATGGAAAGTTTATCATGAAGGCAAGATTCTTCTAGAAGATGACCCAGTAAGACCTAATAATGCAGACAATATCTTACTGACTTTGAAAGTTTGATTCTATAATGCTTTTATCAGCAAACCTATTGGAGGAAATAAATGAAATTTCTAGTGCAATGAATTATTTCTCTTTTTCCTCTTTCCATTTATTTTGATGATAATTTAGTTTAATAAGTGTGGAGCGAAGCTGGCTTTAATTTCATTGCCACATGCTGTGATTCAAAGACTAGAATTTAGCCTCTTGAGACACTTTCACTGACTTACTACTATGGATCAAAGGAACAATGTGTTTTTACGACCTTCTGTAATCTGTGTGAGGATCTCTAAGTTCAAAGAGACACACAGTGTCAGATGAATCCAGAATATGAGAAAAAGTCATGATCGTGATAAGAAGCTGTAGGAATGTGTAGTTCGGCTGATTTTTTGTGAAAACATGATTTCTGAGTTGTCTATCAGATCTAGAGCTTTTAGAATCAGACTGTTATATAATTTCAAAGTACTGGTTTTTGCAAACCCACATTGCTTTCTTCCATTTGCTATCATGTTTAAATATTACCATACACATATTTTAGACTTTAACTTTTAAATTTACCCAGAAACTCAGGGGACTGGCAACGTATCTGTCAATGTCAATTACATACACTATAAACATAATTCATCTTAATAAATTTAAAGTGACCGTTTATAAGTTATAATGGAATTTCCTGACCCCTACGGGGTGCCTGCCATGCATGACTCCATCCAGGAGCAGAGAGACAGAGAACTACATCCATTATTCTTTCTGGTGTGTTCAGGGTCACACCTCCTCCGACATTTCCACCAGATTTTAACTGTTCTATGTTCCTATAAAACTGAATAGAAGAGAAAAATAAAGAACAACAGTGACCGCCAATGACTGAAGTTTAGAGCCACCACCCCCATATCTGAGGGAAACACTAAGGAACGTATCCCCTATTTTGAATTATCCTTTAGAATGTATCTTGCTCAGTATCAGGAGATATTTAAATACCGCTGCTTGTGCTTTTTCCACCATGGTTTAGTTTAGTCTTTTTTTTTTTTTTTTAAAGATAATTGTGTCATCACTCTTATTTTTTCACTTGTGTGGGCCACTGTGTCTTCAAATATCATATTTATTTGATGACAAGTTTTAGAAGTAATGAAGGTGTTTTTGTTTTGTTTTTTGCTATAATTTTGAGTAATTAACACAAATTAAGCTGCCTAGTAATCAATGTCTGTTTACAGTATTAGAATCAGTATGAAGTAACCATACAATTACAAATAAATAGAAAAGGGTGGCAGAACAGTAAATAAAAAATGCATGTTGAAGATTCATGTGTAAGAGAGAATCACCGCTCCCAAATTACAGGTAACCCTAGGACTAATGAGGTTTCCCAACTGACATTTTATATCGGATAATTCTTTGTTTAGGGGATTGTCCTGTGTCTTATAGGATACTTAGTTGCATCTTTGTCCTCTGCCACCAAATAAATTCTAGGAGTGTTCACTCAGGTAGGACAGCAGATTTCTCCCCAGACTGTGCCAAATATGCCCTGAGAAAGATTGCAAACCACCCACCACTCAAAACCACCAGGCTCAAGAGCTGCTGAGTGTACAAAGGGATCGCCTCACGCCAATCCTATCACTCTGTGGCAAGTGGGAGGGTGTTTACATCAAAGTTCAGTCTTCGATAGGGCACACAGAAAAAGGGGAGGTATTTGAAGGTACCCTTGATCAGGTTGTAGGTCCTGTTTTGCAAGAACACTAGTAGGAAGGAGTGATGATTTGTGGGTCAGATACAGAATTTCAGAGCAGAGGGTAAGCAAAACCTCATCTGTATTCTGACTCAAATACAGGATGTGCCCGGAACCGCATCACAAGTGTTGTAAGCTCTCCTAGAGCTGAAAACCTTAGCAGTGGTGGGAACTGGCGGCAGAGATGGTAGATGTTGATAAAAACTGGTTCTAACCTCTTTGTAGCTCTGTCTTTAGAGTATTTTACATGATGATAATTAGCAGATTTCCTTTATAGCTACTCTTATTCTGTAGTATGGATCTGTTAAATTGCTGTCTTTTTACTTAGGTAGAAATGACAATTTTCAAATTTTTAAGAGATTTGTCACAAATAGTTCCAAGAGCAGAGAACTACCAAGGGGGAACAATCACTTTCTCCTCTTCACATGCCTGATTGAAAACACATATGTTTCCAAGCTTTACAGAAGGCAAATAGACTTCAAGTTTGGTCGATAATGGAAGGCATGAGCAGAGTGATGTCATTTTCCGTTGCCTTCCTCCATTACCCTCCCATCCCCTTCCTTCCTCCTCTCTCAGAAATGAACAATTTAGTGAGGGGGGAAAGTTGAGTACTGGCAAGCATAGGGCTTTTAATCCACTTGGAGAATTGCTTCTAAATAACGTGTTAACTTCCTTACAGGACACAGGCAGTTTGAAGAATTATGTCCGAAAACAATCTTGAAATTGTTAGACTGAGTTGTAGGTTCTTTTGTGTTCTGTTATTCGGGGTTGTTTTCTCAATCTAGCGCATTGACTGATCCTCATTAAGGTGGATTGATCAATCTTCACATTCATACTGTTCCCCGAATTCATACATAATTTCAAAGCGTAGGAGGTTGAAGGCAATGCTCACAGAATTAATTAAGATAATTCTTACATGGGACTGTAAGGAAAATATGGCCTCTTTCAATTGCGTAGGCCATTGATTTACTTCAAACCATTTGCATAACCAAATGCACCTGTGGTATATCTGACCCTGCGTTGTCCCGTCACATAAACTCTTGGACCAGTACATGCATTTACCCATTTGCTTATAGGTCCTTGCAATGTCATGTGCTATACTAATGACGACACATAGCTTCTGCCTCACTTTTCCTGGTAAGGATGTTAAACTGAAATTAAAATGTCATGAATTCCATTGAGGTGTAATTGTGTTCAAAATTTTTGCAAGCACACATGTAAGAGTGTCCAGTCAATAAGATAAAACTAGCTGAAAATAGGGTTTTACTTCTGTATTCACCTATGTCAAACCCTTGAGTTTTAAATGGTGTCACCCTAGTTAAGTACCCTAAGAGTTAATTCCGAATTTCCTCCCACAAAATTGCACTGCCTCTTCCCTTTACCATGATAGATACCTGATGTTATCAAAAAAGACAAAACACATTATCATGACCACAAAAGAGCTGGCATGCCATTAAACTGGTCCTCGTTGGCTAATTTGGGAACTGATTGAATACATGCTTCAAAACTCTTTGCAACCTCAAAGGAAAGGCAGTTAATTCAATGGATACTATTGATTGACCTTTGGTTAATTAAAATAGGCAAGGATGGGGAGGCGCCAGGCTAGGCTGGGGTCTGTCGGGATAACAGAGGGCTCCTGTTTTCATTCCCATGCTTCATCATCTCTTCTTTATTGCTTGTCTACTCTGGACAGTACCCAGATTGGCTAGTGAATGCATTTCCCACTTTGGTCATTCATGGAGTAAGCGTCTATTCTTTCAGAAGCAAGATTCCAAGTGTAGCTCAATTTCACGTCAACTTTGGAACTGTTTTCCCCATAATGGATTTTTTTTCATGTCCTAAAAACACATGAGCCACAGTGAAAACACTGTATCATATTGTAACCCAGTCACATCACTGTGAAACACTTTAATTAATATTTAAGTGTGACAACTCCTTCGTTTTTCCTTAATTTAAATATCTTACCATCTGGCATACATACTGGGTTCAGAAAACAAACTGATCTGCAAATTGCTCACGGTGGGCACAAGGCAGAAGTGTCCCTTGTGAGATTCCAGTCCCCCCTAGCCATCATGGAATTGTAATTTCATTCCTTCTCTGGGCTTCTTCTACTTCCTATATTTTCTGTTTAGAAGAAAATATTTGTAATGTTGTCTTTTTGAGTCAGAACAATCACTGATTAAATTTACATAAATATCAAATAGGAATATAAACATATATTCTAGCAAGTGTATCTGTTGTATCCTTGCACGGAAATAATTACATCAAGGTTCACTAATTCATCCTAGTGTCTGAGAAAACCTTGAAATGTTTCATGGAATTTTCTTCCCCCACACTAAGCATAAAAACCTAAAACATCATCAATCACTGACTTAGGGTTAAGGTCCAAGCATCACAAAGAACACGAGAAAGCAGTTTCCTTAACTTATCAACGTGCCTTTTGTTAAGACTGTTGAGGTTTCAAGTGACCAAAAGCTCCAGCCAAACTGGCTTGAGGAAAACTTCAAGGATGTGTTGATGGTGTGACAGGAAACCTTAGCCAGAGGATGATATCCAGACACCTGGTTACAGGTGCCCAAGCACTGTCCCCACCGCTTTCTTTGTGCCCTGGCTCAGCTCTTGTCTGGGAAGCACACCCTTTTCTTGGCATCCTCTGTGTAACAGCAAACCTAATATTTTTGCTCTTTCAAATACAGCAAGAAAAAAGTCCCCATCTTCCTAACAAAACAAACACCTGTATGGTGTTCTTGGTGTTTACAATGGCCATGGATGGTCTGGCTTGAGTCCTATGCCCCATCTGACAGCCAGGAGTGAGAGGCACAGTTACCCCGTCTTGGTCTTGACCTGGGGTGTCGTCTGTGTGCCCAACTGCATAGACCACAGAGGAAAGAACGTGCCCTTAAAGGAAAGTCAGAGAACTGCTTTACCAAGGTGTCAAGAGATCCCCGTAAGGGGAAAAATAGATGTTCTGTACAGATCAAACCAGATGCCTACTATAAATAAGACTAAAGTGAAGTAAATTGTTCTCTAAGATGCTCTGTGAATCCAAACAAGGAAGAATCATAGGTACAGGTGGAGTTTTAAAGCCTTAATTATCTGTAATTAAGCTGCAGTGCTAACCTTACAGCAGGTTGGCAGTTTTCAGTGGTCATAAACCTACCTCTGGTGATGTCTCCCTATGCTTCTTAATTAATTTCAGTCTTTTAAACTCACTTGTGTCCCTTCTTCCTTAAAAATTCTCCACTTATAGGAAGGACTCCAAGCTCACAGTTCTGTAGGAGATTTTTAACTAGACGGAGTAGTTACGTACACACACTGACATGGAAGGATTACCCTCAGAACAGGCTTTCATCATGAACTCAGGAAGGCAGCTCTTTAAAATTTAAGTTTCATTCCCTGCCAATAAGCAGGAGCCATCAACAGATGTCACATAACTTGATGGCCTCAAAGCACTTCCTCTGAATCCATAGAGGCCAAGTGTCATTATCTCTATTTCACAGACAAAGGGCCAGGAGGCTGAGCACCATCCCCACATTTCTGGACAAAGTAAGTTCTACTGAACGCTGGAAAGGGCCTGTCAAGATCCCTACGCCACTTCCTGATTTCATAGTTCAGAAAGTGGTCACAACCAGATGTTGCCGCACCGGGTCAAGCACATGGCCATGAAGTGCTACAGAGAAGGGAACCAAGAGTCCCTGTTGATGGATTCCCTGTTCTTTCTTTATAGATAACAGCTTCCCCAATTTTATCAGAACTTTATACAGTTTAGCCTCCAGGCCTCCAACACCACCGAGTCTGTGGAAGCCACGTGCTGTCACAGCTCGATAATCCCACCTTCCTCAAGGGCACCATCGTCAGCCCTGCACACCCACACCCACGCCCAGGTGGGGAAGGGCTGCCTCTGAGGCGTGACTGCCCACGCCAGCTTCTGCATCCTTCTGTCCTGCCTGCCCTGGTGGAGGAGGGCAACACTTTGACTTGGCTCCTTCTCCTGAGTCACAATATTCCATGAATCCCATTTTGATTTTCATCAATGAAAACCAATTTTGTTCAATAAATCTGGTGGTTTGGGTTTTGGCTTCTCTTCCTCCTATGAGATATCAAAATATATGGAACACCATAGTTCTTTTTAATATCTGGATGAGAACTTCTTACACGATCAAGGGCTAGACATTCCCCCGTCTCTTCTGACTTCTGTCAATCACTATATTTCCAACCCTATAATTGTCACTTGGAGATGGTGCTATTGTCCAAGTAAACCAAAGGAGAAAGGCCACCAGACATTAAGATATCCCCAACATGACCATGAAGATGGGGAGGTTAGGACACAGAAGAAAGGGTAGTCGATTTCACGTAGAGGAGTGAGAGCCAACATCAGCTTAGGCCTGTGCAGAGATGCAGGATGGCCCCTGCGTAGGTCAGGATCTGCTGAACGCTGAGTAAACTGTGGTGGGTTAGAGAGAAATGCAGACACAAGGAGGGTGATCTCAGTCTCCCCGAGCAGTTTTCCCAGGAGCCCATGACCTTGCCTTTCAGTCTGGGAAAGGAGCATGTACTCTCCTCAAGCACCACCAGTCGCAATGCCTCCCTGCTCTCAACCCTCTAACAGAGCCTGATCCTTCTTGTGGGCTCAGCGGCTCGGGACACTGGTTTACTCTGTGTGGTCCCCAGACCAGCAGCCTCACAGTCACTGGGAAATGTGTTATAAAGCAAATGCTTGGGACCATCTGAGACCGGCTGAATCAGACATCCTGTGTCCTAGCAAGTCCAGCAGGTGATTCTGAAGTAGGCAGAAGTTTGAGAAGCACGTGTCTCTGGGATGGTGTAGCTGAAGGGACATTAGCAATCGTGTAGACCAATAGTATCATTTTCCAAGAAAAGAACCAGGTAGTCTGTACTAATCGCTGTCAACGTAGAGGTGATGGAGTCACAATGCCTAATTCCATAAAACAGAGTCCAGTGATTAAGACAAAGTTAGATAATGATACAAATATTTATCAATGACAATTTGAATAAGAGGTATAAATAATGTGTGCTCATTTATAAACACGCGCATGGCATGAATAAGGTGTGGTAATTTAGAAGAGAGTTTACTGCCTTTTTGGATGTGGAATCAAAGAGACAGATACCCTCAATCTTTCGGGCAAATGGGTGTGGCCTGGAGCTGCCCTGGTCTACTTGTCTGTAGCCTTTGAGAGTCCCATCTTTTCATTCCAGTTTGCTGTACAGTTGTCACTTCATTTGGTGCACTATCCTGTAAACACATGTTTAGAAAGATCTGTTCTAGACCAGATCAAGCTCCAACTTTGGCTTTCTCTTCTACCTAACACAGATCAGTAATCTGAAATGCAGAAAGTTTCCATGAATTGCATTTGGCAGCCACTAACTAGCAAAGAGGCAAGACTCAACCCCAGGTCAAGTTAGGGTCTTGTGTTTCCCCCTTCGGCATTCTTATGCACATAGACCATGGCTGGATCTGGACTTCCAGGATCCAGAGAAGAGAGTTGAGTGGTTTTATTTTTCTTTATCGCATTCAGTAGTCACATGGCCATCACTTTATATGCCACCACACTGAACTGCACCCCACCCAGGTTTGGAGAGGCCCTCACGTTTCCTATATGGACCCTGAAGACTCGTCTTGACCTTTCCATGCATATCTGTAGCATGAAAGCTCCAGTGGTTGATATGGTTTTTCAGGTCCTACCACGTGAGAACAGCCAACACAATGCTGGGCTTGTTCACAGGCCCCTTTTCTGATCGCCCATGTCCTGACATGGAGATCTCACTGTGTATAGAAGCTGCATCAAGCAAAGACCTACTGAGTGAACCTT
This sequence comes from Mungos mungo, assembly GCA_004023785.1. NCBI lineage: Eukaryota > Metazoa > Chordata > Mammalia > Carnivora > Herpestidae > Mungos > Mungos mungo. Next base: position 151,543 of record PISW01002736.1, read on the forward strand.
ATTAAGTGACGGCCACAGCATGGCTAGGGGACAGGTCGCCCTTCATCAGAGAAGCTGGCAGATACTTCAGGGGCTGCCTGAAGGATCAGTGGATCCCACCCCTCCTCTACTTCTACTCACCCACGTCCTCTTAAGCTCTTTCTCTGCGTGTCTGTTCTGGCAGGTGAGCGTTCTGCATGAGGTGAGGTGTTCCTCGGCACCTGCCCAAGGCAGCTGCACATCTGGAATCTCCGAGTTTACTCCAGAAGGGTCATCAGGACATGAGGGCTACTAGGTTTTCGTTTTGGAAATCAATTGCCTTCCTCTATTGCAGACTTCCCCCTTCCCCAAACTTCACATTCTAAGACAATTTGTAAATTAGGTAAAAGCAACTCTCAAGTTCTTGCCACCAAACCCTCGGGAGGATGGGCACTTGAGGTTTTCAGCAACAGAGAAAACGGCTACCCTGCTACATACCAGAGGATCCTCTGAATAAACTTCAGTCTGGAGACTTTTCAAGAGAAGGACACAGATTTCTGAAGCCTTTTTCCATAAATTTTGTAGCGTAGATACAATTTGCTTTGGATGATAGTTTCGTATGCCACAGTAACCTCTCCGATTAAACCAAAATTCTAAAGATTCCTAAAATTTGGATTGACTTCAGAGATTCCCAATTCACATAAGAGCAAGAGAGAACACACCTGTTTCCCTTAGTTTGACTCTCAAAGCCATTATTGTGTATCCTGTATCTCTTGGTCTAATCTGTGGTAATGTTGTCTTGCAAAAACAACTTTTAATCAATTTATATATATAATATATATTACATATATATTGGTAAGTAGATGGATATATTTAATCAGTTATATATGTAGCAGTGTGTATATATATGTGTACATAATATATATGTGCATCTATATGTATGCATATGTGTGTGTACATATATATATATATGTATATATATATATATTTTTTTAATTTTGAGGACCATTTATATGATTCCAAAGAGAAACACTGAGTGCCATTGCTGAAGACTAACATAAGACTTCCATAAACAAACCACTTTTTTTCTTCCAGTAGCTGCTGTATCTTCTGTATAAAGAGGCAATTTAAAAATAGGACCGAGGGTTGCTTAGTCAGTTAAGCGTCCAAATTTGGTTGGGGTCAAGATCTTGCAGTTTGTGGGTTCGAGTCCATGTTGGGCTCTGTGCTGACAGTTCAGAGCCCGAAGCCTGCTCTGGATTCCATGTCTCCCTCCCTCTCTGCCCCTCCCCAGCTCTGTTCTGTCTTTCAAAAATAAACATTAAAAAAATTAAAAATAGAACCCAAGTTTGGAACGGACTGAAAATATTTTAAATGGGACAAAAACAGGGCGTGTATCTTGTTGGGCAAGTAAGCACACCACATGCCCTCAAGGATGATCATTTCTTTTCTCTGAAGGCAAGAGCCACGAGTGCTTTTGGGTGCTCTGAGACCCAAGAGAGGGTGGTAATTCCGTTTGTAAAGCACATCCCAGTGAGGAGGTGTCACCTTTCTGTGAGCCTGACTGACAACCTAGACGGCTCAGAAAGGGACTAAAAATAGATTACTCAAGATGACTCCTATTTAGTGAAGACATTAGGATCAATTATAGCTCGAGGAGAAAAAGCCAAAACTTAATTATATAGAGCTGTGTAGGTGAATGAAAACATCCCAGTGTTTATCGCAAACAAAACTAACACACAATTATGTTATTTAAACATAAAGAATTCCTGGCTTTGTGAGTCTGTTATTAAAATGTGCAATTAACCAATTAACATATCATTACTATCTATTTAAGCTCTGCACTGGTAACACTGCATTCATGTTTCAAAGATAACTTGACATTTCTGGTTTAATGATCTTTGCCTTTCATTACTCGTATGAAAAAAAAAAAAACAAAACGAGAAGACATCCTCTGCTACATGCCGTACTGAAATATTCTAAAGGGCTTGGTGATATTCCCAGCTCAATCTCTTTCTATTACTTTTCTTTTTATCAAGTACAAAATTGAATATTTTGCTGGCGTGCTGTGTAAATTGCTTAAGTTTCTGTTGATTACAGAAGGAAAATTTACTATGGGGGCACGTGGCTCTATGAGGGTCCTGGCTTTTTCTTTTTTTTTTTAATTTTTAATGTTTTTTATTTGTTTTTGAGAGACAGAGACAGTATGAGCAGGGGAGGGTCAGAGAGAGAGGGAGACACAGAATCCGAAGCAGGCTCCAGGCTCTGAGCTAGCTGTCAGCACAGAGCCTAATGCGGGGCTCTAACCCACGAACAGTGAGATCATGACCTGAGCTGCAGTCGGATGCTTAACCGACTGAGCCACCCAGGCGTCCCGAGGGTCCTGGATTTTTCATGAAACTTTCTGGTGAAGATTGCTCACCGCTTTCAATTTTCTCCTGCAACAAGGGGCAAGCCGTCCTGCATCCTGTCCGAGCGGAGGGGACCCGGCCCCGGTGCATGGGCAGGGCAAGGCGGGAAGAGGGAGCTCCCTGGGCTGCCATGTCCCTGGTCCTCTCGTGCGTGGTAGCTGGCCTCTGCTGGTTGAGAGGAAGTCCTGTTTTGTCCTGAGCAGTGTTAGTTACCTCGATTAACCAAGGTCTGGAAGCTGTCCCCCTGTGACCAGCATCAGAAAGTCAGCGGTAGCCTCGCGCTCTGTCATGGGCTTACGTCACTTAGGGCCCCTCATCTTGTCACGGAGAGACTTCCTCATCTCCCACCATCGCCAGAAGGGTGAGGACAGGGCAGTAAGGTATTTCGAGAGAAAAAGAGACTACAGTCACATAGGTTTTAGTACAGCATGTTGTTATAATTGTTGTATTTTATTGATAATCTCTTTGTCTAATTTATAAATTACACTTAATCATAAGTGTGTGCATGAGGACAAGACACTATGTATAGGGTTTGGTAGTATGTGTGGTTTTAGGCATGGACTGGGTCTTTGACTGTATCTCTTACAGACAAGAGTGTGCTACTGGACTGTCAATCAGCTACTAGATTAAGTTGTTTCTAGAAGTTAGATTATGTAGACACAGGAACTCTGTTTGGTCTACAGTTCAGAAGCTGAAGCAACCAACATTTTGCTAGGTCATTAACCTTCTATAACTAAGTATCAATTTCTCCATATCTAAAATGGAGGTAGTGATATTACTATCTTATTGGATTGTTCTGAAGATTAAGTGCTCAAACTATTGCTTGATACACGTGAGGCCGAATCACATGCAGCTGACTTGTTACTGCTGTCAGCACTATTTAAGGAGCGCGGCGAACAGGTACATTTCTGTGATGTGTGTGTGCTATGGTGTGAACACGGAACACCGACGCCCCATCTCGGTTCCCTGGGAGAGATCAGTTGGGGGGTTTTCCGTTGGTCACTGTGAGGGCATGGCTGCCTTTGGAGATCTGAGATTCACAGGCTGCATTAGTGTTACCTGGTCTCAGGGACATAGTGATTAGCATCTTCATTCTCAAATATTGCGATAGAAAAGCTATGACCCAAGAAATTAAGGTGAGTGGTAGGTCAGAGAGGATAAAAATGAAGCCCTCTTGCTAACAGTTAAAACAACTTTTATTTACTCTGGGTCCTAACACTTCAGAGCAGTCTGTTTAGCCAAGTAAGTCCTGGTCTTCCTATATCATTGATTACAGCAGGCGGGTGATGTTTTAATGCTTTCATAAATAACTATTACGACTCTAAGGGACATTGGATACCACCAAACCCTTTTTCCCCCAACTCACATTAATACATTTCGAAACAGTTTCTTTGCAACAACATTGTTGTGGAAGAGAGGGTTCAAACATCCCAAATGAATGAGAGTCTTAAAAAAAAAAACAAGGAAAGAAGCAAACACTCCGGTCCAATGAGGACCAACTATTCCACTCTCCTCCAACCGCCCTACCCCAAGGCTGTCGCTTGGCTAAAGACATCACTTTGATTTGGAGAACGATTCAGATGGGTTCCACATCATTCCTACCAACAAGAAGTTCTTTACGTTGCAGAGTGAAGTATGTCCCGTGACCCAGAATTACCTCACAAGTCTTTGGGGGGCAAGGGTGGAGGGAGGGAGCGGGCAGCATGGCTCCGCTCAGACCTGCTGCTGCTTTTGTAGGATGGTGGGGCCACCTTCTGGGAGACTGTGGCTTTTCCCCTCCTGCTGTGGATGTCCTAGAGGAAATGGTAATAGCTTCCCTTCAGTTGAGATGCTCTGGGAGAAATTGTGTCTTCTGAGGGAAATTGTCCTAAAGATGCTGGTTTTTTTTTTTTTTTTTGAGAGACAGAGACAGTGCAAGAAGGGGAGGGTCAGGGAGAGAGGGAGACACAGAATCTGAAGCAGGGTCCAGGCTCTGAGCTGTCAGCACAGATCCCGACGCGGGGCTCGAACTCACGAACTGACTCAGGTCAGATCATGACCTGAGCTGAAGCCGGACACTTAGCCGCTGACTGAGCCCCCCAGGCGCCCCAGAGGATGATGGTGTTTTAAGGGAAATGACTTTATTTCCCTTGTGATGATGGTGTCCCAAAGAAACATGTCTCTCTCTGACAGTGGCATTCTCTAGGCAGATGTGGCTCCTTGCTCTGAGACGTTGGCATCCTCGGGGACATGGTAGCCATCCTGGCCCCTTTCCTTTCATCTGGGTCACCAGGCCATCTCCATAATCCACATTCCTCCAGGGCTCTCACCCAGGGGGGGTGCCACCCAGGGTGACCAGGAGCTGGGCCTGTGAGGAAAATGGTACCTCAGGCACACAGATGGGGAATCACGCACCTCCATGCTGCTAACCTGAGACTCAGAAGGGGTCACCCTCACTAACCCATGGCATTTTCCATAATCACATACCAGGAAAGTGAACCCACTCTTTTTTTTAATAATCTGATGCTCTTAATTATCAGATAGGAAGATATATGACCAAACATATTTTCTTGACCGTTTTGACATTCGAAGGTACATTTAATGGTCAACTGCAATAAATATGTTGTAGAAATCTGGGTAGATATCTCCCTTTCTAATGGTATTCATTTTTATTTAAATTAGGAAGAATGTGTATATTTTATTTCAAAGTGACTGTTTTGGCCCTGGACTGTGTTGGGGGTTTTTGATTTACTGATTCAATTTCTTCACTGGCTCTTGGTATGTTCAAGTTTTGTATTCACTGTTTCAGTTTGGGTAGTTCATACATTTCTCAGATTTATGTGTTTCTTTCAGATTGCCCAATTTGTTGGCATACAGTTTTTCTTAATATTCTCTTATGATTATATTCCTGTGCTGTTTTTGTAAGTGACGTATCTGAAAAAGGGTTAGTATCCAAAACATATAAAGACCTTCTCAAACTCAGTGTCCCCAAGTCAAGTAATGCAGTTAAGAAGTGCACATCGACATGAATAGACTTTTTTCCAAAGAGGACCTCCAGACAGCCAACAGACACATGAAAAGATGCTCAAGGTCACTCATCGTCAGGGAAATTCAAATCAAAACCACACTGAGGTACCACCTCACACCTATCCGAATGGCTAGAATTAAGAACACAGGACACAGCAGGTGGAAAGGGAACCCCATGCAGTGTTGGTGGGAATGCAAAGTGGTGCAGCAACTGTGGAAAACCGTGTGGAAGCTCCTCAGAAAGTTAGAACTAGAAGTACCTACGACTAAGCAGGTGCACTACGGGGTGTTGACCCAAAGGGTTCAGAAATACTGATTCCGAGGGGCATGGATGCCCCAATGTTTATAGCAGCCCTATCAACGATAGTCAAATTATGGAAACAGCCCACATGTCTACTAACTGACAAGTCGATAAAGAAGACGTGGTGAACATACACAATGGAATATCACTCAGCCATCAAAAGAATGAAATCTTGCCATTAGCAATGGCTTGGATGGAACTACAGTATGCTAAGCAAAATTAGTCAATCAGACAGATAGCATATAATTTCACTCATGTGGGATTTAAGAAATAAATGGGTATGGGGGGAAAGAGAGGCAACCAGAAAACAGACTCTTAACTATAGAGAACAAGCTGATGGTTACGAGAGGGAGGTGGTGGGGTGACGGTAAAATCGGTGATGAGTTAAGTGGCGTATTTGCTGTGATGTGCGCAGGCGTCGTATGTGAGTGTTGAATCACTAAATCGTCCACCTGAAACTAAGATTACACTGTATGTTCACTCACTGGAATTTAAATAAAAACTTGAAGCTAACAAAAATGTGACTCTTATAAAACAAAGAGAAAATATGCATAAAGGGAGCGGTTGGGCCTTTGGCTGCATCAACGCTCATCCGGTTCACAGGCAAGTCGTGGATAACGGCATTATAACCACGGAAATTAGTACAGTGACCAAATCCATTGTTCCGTAGTCTATTATATTCAGTCACATAGATTTGGGAAAAGGAATACTTCTCTGGGAAAAAAGTACGTCTCAATTTCTGTCCCCTTTCTTGACTGTTAGTGGCTAGGTAATTCACATAGCATATTTTTAATACTGCTTTTATGATGCAGTAGAATTTCAACTAGGCTCAGAACACAAACTAACGTTTTTAGCACGTCACACCTATTGCTTAAATGTTTTGAATTGATATTTAAGACAGTAGGAGGATGGAAATGTCTGTATCCTTACTTTCTCTTCGTTCCCACTGGGATGGCTTCGACCCAGCTTCCTAACTGGTGACCACCTCTCTTCTGTGGCCCACTGTGGTCTGTTCTCAGCGTAGCAAGAAGAGGTGTTGTTGTGGAATGTCCCACTGCTGACCAAAACTCTTTGGAGGTTCCGTTCTCAGGCCAAGGTCTTTATCTGAACAACACTGGAAGTGATTTCACACTGGCCTCTCTCTAACTTCATCTAGCCCCGGGCTTACATCCTCTCAGTCCACTGCAGCTCAGTCCAGGGCTCCCGCACTGCCCGTCCCCTGGCCAGCCTGTCTTCTGCACTCCATGCCTTGTCATGGTCCCAACTCTGAGGTCCTTCTTGTGGGTCCACCTCCTCTCCCCTGAGTGTGTCCTTGAAACATGCTCTCTGGTAGCCAGTTCTTCACTCTCCAGCTGAGCTTTTGGGCTCAGTTTAGTTTAATTCTTACCCATTCAAATATTTGCTCACTATCCATACCCCCCGAACCTTGTAAACTATCAGCGTTAATCAACGGAAGTCCCTGTATTCACTGTGCGCCGAGCACTTAGAAGAGGAATGCGTACAGAGCAGGCACTGAACACTTAGTGCCGAAAAAATAAATGATTTTGCGTTGCTTCAGGCATGCCTGGACCCAAAGTGTTTAGAACCTATGAGAAGGTAGCCCGTTGAAATGGCCACAATGCTGCCATAGAGATGGATCCAAATGCTCTGTCACCATTTTCCTCATTTAAGATAATCTTTTTCATTTTTCTATACTTCATTTTCTTATTACAGAAAAAATGATAAAAACTTCACGCTGGAAGAATGCCATCAATATATATGTTTTCTTCTTTGTCAAAATTCTCTTCCAAAAGAAATTCTAATTCCAAAATTCCTCTTTTCGTCAAAGTATTCCTTTGAATGACTACGTCCCATGAGAGCCAGTGTGGATTCTCAGAAGCGCCTGCCACTCGATGGAGAAGCAAACGTTTCTTTAGATGTAGCCCAGGGAGCAAAGCTTTAAACTTTCAAGCGTTTGTACTGCCCTCTTGGGGTGTCTTTTAATTACAATAAATTACAGAAAATCTTCAAGAGCTGGGTTTTATTGAGTTTTGAAGTGTCATGGTACAGGTAGCAAAACAATAAACTCATGATTGCTTTACTACTAAGGGTTTAGGATTGTATAAATAGCTGGTGACTCTATCATGCAGTAAGTCTGCATTCACTCGCGAAGCAGGTGGCAACCTGTCATATTAAACTATTCCCCGTGAGTCTAGTGAGTGACCTCATGTCAACTTCATAAGTAGATGCTTATATTTAAGGCGATCCATTTTGATAGAGAAAACATACTTAAATATGAAATTTTTTTAAATGCAACATAAAATATTTTAATTAAATATCTCTATAAACACACACACACACACACACACACACACACACACACACACACACTGGAAACTATCTTAAAAACTGGAACCAGCATTTTAAAGTGGAACGGCATCGTAGAAATCTTAGGTAGATTTCCCAAGCTTAGTTTATATATCCATAATGTATATCTTTAAGGATTCACAAATCAATGTGAGATTAGGACAAGTTGCCTTTAACACCTTTCTTAATTACCAATGTATTTTTGACATTTGTAGGATTTAAGGATATTTTCATTTTGTCTTTTTTTAAACAGCCTAATGAGATAACATTTATATACCTTACATTTCCTACCTAAAATATATAAATCAGTACGTTTTAATGTATTTACAGCATTGCATATCCAACACCATAATCTAATTATTATTAGATTTATTCCTTGCCTTTTCAAAAATAGCCATTTTCACCAGTATGATATGAAATCACGTGGTTTTGATTTGCATTTCTTGATGATTAGGGATTTTGAGCATCTTTTCATGAGCCCGCTAGCCATCTGTATGTATTTTTTTTTGGAACAATGCCCATCTGGATTCTCTGCTCATCTTTTAAATGGATTCTTCCCTCCCTCCCTTCCCTTTTCTTTCTTTGCTATTGAGTTGTATGAGTTCTTTATATATTTTGGATATTAATATGACTTACAAACATTTTCTTCCATTCCACAAGTTGTGTGTTTTGTTGATGGTTTCCTTTGTTGTGCAGTGCCTTCTAAATTTCATGTACCACTTGTTGATTTTTTATTTTGTTGCCTTTGCTGTTGGAGTAAAATCCAAAAATCTGTTGCTATGACTGATGTTGCAGAGCTTACAGCCAATTTTCTCTAGGAGTTTTATGGCTTCAGGTCTCACGTTCTAGTCTTAAATCCATTTCAGGTTAGTTGGTGTACGATGTAAGAGAGTGAAGATAGTGATTCAGTTTCTTTCTTTTAGTTTTTTGCAATATGGCCGTCCTGTTTATCCAATGCATTTCTTAAAGGGACTGTACTTTGCCTGCTATATACCTTGACTCCTTTGTTGTAATTGACCATAAATGTATGGGCTTATTTCTGGGTTCTCTATTCCATTTCATTGATCTATATGTGTTTTTATGCCAAAACAATGTGTTTCAATTACTATAGCTATAGATTACTATAGCATACCTCTCACTTTTTTCTTTATTAAGATTGCTTTTGTTTGGGGGATCTCTTGTGGTTCCATACAAATTTTAGTATTCTTTGTTCTACTCTGAGAAACATACCATCAGAATTTTTAGAGAGATAGCACTGAAACTGTAGATTGCTTTGGAAAATATGGACGTTTTTACCATATTAATTCTTAATCAACAAGCATGGGATAGTTTTCCATTTATGTCTTTTTCAGTTTCTTTCATCAGTGTCTTATGGTTTTCAGAATACAGGTGTATCATCTCCTTAGTTAACTTTATTATTATTTTTGATACAATTTTAAATGAGATTCTTTTTAACCTTTCCTTATGGTTCATTATTAGCACATAAAAATGATAGAGTTTTGCATATTGATATTGTATCTTGAAAATTCACTGGGTTTGTTCTAATAGTTTTTTTTTTTTTTTTTTGCTGGAGTATTTAGGGGTTTTAATACATATCATCTGCAAATGGTGATGATATTACTTCTATCGTTCTAATCTATTTTTACAGATTTTATTTCATTTTCTTGCATAATTGTTGTGGCTAGGACTTGTGTTGCCAGGGAACATCTTTCTTTGGTTCCTAATCTTAAAGGAAAAGCTTTCAACTTTTACCATTGAGTGTGATGTGAGCTGAGAACTTGTTATAAATGGCCTTTATTATGTGGCTGCATTCCCTTTGTACCCACTTAGTTGAGCATTAATATCATAAAGGGGCACTGAATTTATCAAATGTTTTATCAGTATCTACCCAGATGATCATATAATTTTCATCTTGTTTTATTTTGTTAATGTATCATGTTGATTTGTTGATGGTGAATCTTCTTTGTATCCCTGAAGTAAAACTTGTCTGATCGTGGTTTACAAACCTTTAATGTATTGTTTAATTAGGTTTGCTAATATTTTATTGGGTAGTTTTGCATTTATGTTCATCAGAGAAATTGGCCTTTGTTTGGTTTTGTTGTTGTTGCTGACGTCTGTTTTTTCCTCATGTTGTGCTTTTCCATCGGGATAATCCTGACCTCGTAAAATGAGTTGAGAAGCATTCGGTATTCTGTTTTGTGGAAGATTGTGTAAAGGATCAATACTATTTCTTATTTGAATGTTTGGCAAAATTCAGCAGTGAAGTTGTTTGGTCATGAACTTTTATTTTTTGTTAAGTTTTGATTACTGGTTCAATCTCCTTATTGGTAAACACTGTATTGAATTTCTATTTCTTCTTGATTCAGTATTGGAAGGTTGTGTGTTTATAGAAATTTATCCATTTCCTCCCAAGATGTCCAATTTCTTGGCATAAAATTGATTGGTGTACTCACTTATGACCCTTTGTACCTCTGTGGTAGAAATTATAAAATCTCCTCTTCCATTTCTGATTTTGAGACACGTATATATACATACACATACACACACACACACACACACACACACACACACACAGAGAAAGAGGGAGGAGAGAGAACAATTTTTTTCTTGGTGAGTCTAGCTTTAAGTTAGTAACTTTTGTTTATCATTCCAAGAAACAGCTTTGGTTCCTGTGATGTTTTCTATTATCTTTTTAGTTTTTATTCAATTTATTTTTGCTCTAGTCTTTGTTATTTCCTTTTTTGTACTGACTCTGGGATTCATTAGTTCTTTTTCTAGTTCTCTGAGATGCAGCGTTATGTTTGAAATCTGTCTTGTTTCTTGGGGCAGGCATTTGTTGCTGTGAATCTCTCCCTCTCAAAACTGCTCTGCTGCATCTTTAAAGTTTTGGCAGGCTAATTTTATGTTTTTCTTTGTCTCAAGGTATTCTTAATTTCTTTTTGTCAGTTGTTCATTGTTTAATCCACACATTATCTGTGAATTTCCTAGTTTTCTACTCGTAATTGGTTTCAAGTTTCATGCCATCATGTTCAGAAAATGTTCTTGTGTCACTTTAATCTTTGTAAATAGGTTAAGACTTGCTTTGTGTCCTAATATATGACCTGTCCTAGAGATCATTCAGGTGCCCCCTAGAGGGATATGTGTTCTCTTCCCTGGATCAAATGTTTATATATGTGTATGTATATACACACATATACATACACACACAACACATCATATATGACACATATGTGTCATATAGAACATGTGTCTCGTACAGAACACATATATATGACATATATATAAAGCACCATCTGACTTAATGTGTTATTAAAGGTCCGTGATGACTTATTAATTTTCTATCTGGATAATCCATCCATTGATGTAAGTGGGGTATTAGACTCCTATTGTTTTGCTGTCTATTTCTCACTTCAGTCCTCTTCATATTTGCCTTATAGATTTAGGTGTTCCTATGTTGGGAGCATAAACACAGTATGACTGCTTTGTCATTATCTAATATCCTTTGTTTCTTGTTACAGTCTTCATTTTAATGTCTATTTTGTCTGATATGTGGAGAGCTACTCCACCTTTCTTTTGCTTTCTGTTTGCATGAAATACCTTCTCTATCCCTTCATTTTCATTCTGTTTGTCCTTACACCTGAAGGGGGTCTCATGTGGCCAACATATGGGTGGATTTGTTTTCCTCTCCATTCAGCCACTCTGTCTTTTCACTGCACAATTTATTTCATTTACATCTAAACTAATTATTGATAGGTCTGTACTTACAGTGTGTTAGTTCCTGGAGGTTTTGTATTTCCTCTTTTACTTTCTTCTTCTTATCTTATTTGATGGTTTGATGGCTTTCTTTAATGGTCGCCCAATTCCTTTTTCTTCTTTGCGTCCACTATGGAAATTTCCTGGGACTTTACCGTGAGGCTTACCCATAACAGCCTATATTTAACAGTATATTTTTGTTGATTACAACTTAATTTACACATTCTATAGTCCTACATTTCCCCCAACTTTTTTATATTTTATGTAACATTTTACGTATTTTGATCCTGTCTTTTAACTAATCATTATGGTTATCTTCACTACTTTTGTCTTATAGCTTTCTTACTAGGCTTACAAGTAAACTATCTTTACTTCAATTCTGAATGATAAATCTGTGGGTATTCTTCGTGGGAAGCTTTATCTTTCAGCTCTTTGAATATATAGCAAAACACCCTTCTGGTCTGGAAAGTTTCTGCCGAAAAATCTCCTGAAAATCTGAGGGGCGTTACCTTGTACATAACAAGTCATTTCACTTTTGTTAGATTCTCTCTTTTTCACTTTTTATATCTTAATTTAATTTAAGGTGTTTTGGTTTGTGTCTCCCTGTTTTTATCTGTTATGGAGATTTCTGGGTATTCTAGATCTGGATGTTCGTTTCTTTCCCTGGGTTAAGGAAATTTCCAGCCATTATTTTTCCAGTAAGTTTTCTGCCACTTCCACTCTTCTCCTTCTGGGACCCCTAAAATGAGAATGGCAGCCTGCTTGATCCTGTCCCACAAGTCCGTTAAGCTATCATTTCTTTGATTTTGGGTTTCTCCGTCTTCAAGTTCACTGACCTTTTTTCCTTTTTCATCTAGTCTGTTGTTTATCCCCTCATGCAGTGGTTTTTCAGTTCGTGGGTAGTACTTTTTAGCTCTGTGACTTCTGTTTGGTACTTTCTCACATTTCGTATTTCTTTGCTGAGGTTCTCAGTGTGTTTGTTTACTCTTCTCCTAAGTTCAGTTTATATTTTTATGACCATTACCTTGAACTCTTTATCAGGCAAGTTACTCATCTCTGTTTCTTTAAGGATTTTTTTTTCTGAGGTTTTATCTAGTTCTTTGGTTTGGAACATATTACTCTATTTCTTCATTTTGTTTGACTCTCTGTGTTGATTTTTACGTATTAGATAAAACGGCCACCTCTCCCATTTGAAGAAGTGTCTTTGTATAGGAAATGACCATTATCATTTAACTCTGTTCTTGTCTCTCAAACCTTTCAGATCTTCCAAGCAGCCTATTTTATTTTTAATAGATACCATTTAGGGTGTGCCACGACCTGCCAGTGTCCCAACGCAAAGAGAATTTCCTTCAGCATGTAGATTCCAGTTGACTGGAAGCCAGAATCATAGGTAGCAGTTTTTAAATTATAAAAGTATACAATGCTTGGGGCTGCAAGCCTAAATACTATTGGCCAGCACCCCAGGTGATTGGGACATGTTCCCTGAGCCATAGTCCTAAATTCAGAGCTGCAGATTAGTGTATGAACTCCTGGAGAAACCGGCAAGCTATAGCAAGGCAAAGGGAGAGTGCCAGGATGGTACGCCTCGGCCTCTGTTTCCCGAGAGCACCTGCATGGCCTCTACGTGTGTGCCATACTTGGAACCTGCCCTTCAGGCCAAACTACTGTTCAGGTAAATCGTATGTGTCTCAGAAAAAACCAGGGGTGTTTGTCAGACAGCTGTCTCTGTAGAGGTTTGGGTGTGGTGATCTTTCACGAACTGTTGAAGTCCCTGAGACTCAGGAATACAAGTCCCCTTGGCCTCCAGAGCCAGGCAATCAAGGGGTGACCCTAAGCTGAATCCACAAAAACTGGGGCTACAGACGTAAACATGAGGCAACAGATAACTGTAGACTCTCCCGTTTAGAAGATGCTGCTGTTCAGGAGCAGAGCAGAAGGGGGTGTGAAGAGGGCGCTGTCTGAGGAAAGCCAAATGGCGCCTATGGCTTTAGTCAGGGCCAGGGAGAGCAGAAAGCAGAAGTGGTGCTTGCCAGTGCCTCCGTCCCTGGAGAGTCCTGTCCCAGCAGTCCTCACCCGTCAAGCGGACCCTTTAAGATTAGCAAACAAAGGTCTGGCCTGTGGTCTACGTACTTTGCAATGGATGCTTCTGCCCCGGCCCCGTGGTGAGTGAGTCCAGGCATGAGCCCTTGAGGCGGCATTTCTGCAGTTTGCTGACAGCTCCGCGGGTCCCGTTGATCAGAGCCCCGTTGGGTTTCAAGGCCAGACGTTACAGGTGCTCATCGCTCAGGGGCAGACCTTCAAGGTGGGCATGCCTGATGTCGGGTTTGAACTCTTTTGCTCCTCAGAAGCTCCATGTTTGGGGGTTCTCCCCTGTTGTGGGGCACCATGATGGGGTGCGGTTTATGGAGAGATTGTGTCTCAGCCTCTGCTACCATTTTGATGTGGCTCTTGGCACATTTCCCAGTAGAAGCATCTGTCCCACTAGTCAGAGGACCCTGTTCCATACGTAGCTGTGGATTGGTGTGTCTGTGGAGAGGGGCATTCAGCGTCTACCTCTGTCTCCACTTTGAACTGCCGCCTAATGTAGTTTCTGATGACATTAAAGTCTCTATTTCCCCAATACAGCTTCTTGTTCCAATCAAGCACCATTATGTCATAATCAATATGTTTGTTGAAAGCCTGCTCTTCGCTGGATATTTATATTCAGCCTCTCATTCTGTGCTCTTTTCACAGAGCAACAACCCACACACTATGTCCCCTTAGAGCCTCACGCAACTCAACATTAGCCACAAGTACTTTCATTCAGTTCAATCAGAGAATCGAGATTCCTGAGTCTAATGGACGCACCACAGATTGAATTTCGGGGGGTACGTGTGCAGCGGAGGTGTTTTTTGTTTCCTCCTCGATAAAGAAACTTGGGAGACTGAAAGGTTATACGAATATCTCAACTTATATAGCAAACGGGTAACTTGGATTGGATTCGCATCTATAGTATTCCAAACCTAGCGTCCTGTCCATTCAGGTTAGAGATTTGCTGTATAAGTTATGGAGTTCAGTGAATTCGATCATTTGATTTAGCAATGAATAGAGTTTTTATACACTTTCTTGTAAGAGAATGCCTAGAATATTAGACAGAACTGGAAGGACCTTTAATTTTCAGATAAAGAAGTAAAATTCGCCCAAAATCCGTATCTGGTTTTTGATATGCTACAAGGCCAAGCCAGCCTGGCAGCCAGGGGTTTTTAAAAATGCACCAATGGGAACGTGATTTATTCAATTTCAAAGTATAAGGTTTTATAATCAAGTATTTTTGAGCCTCTATTTCACATTATGCGAATGTTTCACTTTCTCAAATCTTAAAATAGTAAAATGAGTCAGTGATAAATAAGTTATGTGCCATGCGTCCCAATTTTTTATGGTTTAAGATGAATATGTTATGAAACTTTGTATTAAAGTATTAAAGAATACTGTTAAACAGTATGTAGCAAATTGAGGGTGACAAAATTTTTGAAAGTTGTTTTTCATATCTTAATTATTAATGCATACTATACATAAGTTATTAATTTTTTCAAAGCTAGAAGAAGAGTATCACATTTATGTGGTTTCTTTATTATTCACCCACATGTTGGAGAAGCGAACGTACTGAAGAATTTTCTGTATATAAGGTAATATGTCTCGGTTAATACTTTGCATTTTTTTTCATTTGCACATGTAAATTCATGTCTCTTGAAACAAAAGAAAACTTGGGAGGAGTAGGGAAAGACAATATTTTGCTCAGTTTGAAGCAGCTGTCACGTTTTGTATAAACAAACGTCCTAGACTTAGATAAGCACTTAGTTTAAATAAATTAATTTCTAGGAGCACTGGAGTGGCTTAGTCAGTTAAGTGTCTGACTTTGGCTCAGGTCATGATCTCACAGCTCATGAGTCTGAGCCCCACGTGGAGCTCTGTGCTGACCGTGTGTGGAGCCTGCTTCTAATTCTTTGTCTTCCTCCTCCCTTCTCTGCCCTCCCCCACTCATGATGCTCGCTCTCTGTCTCAAAATTTTTAAAAACTGTATTTAAGAAAAATTCTACATCATGATATATAGTGTTTTTTTCTCTGTGTGTATAGTCACAGTTACATTTTCTGTACAAGTGCGTGGATGTGTGTGTAAATTCATCTGTACATATACTCATTTATACACTGCACACACACATATATGGATATGAATCCTGGTTTCATGGAAGCAGGGAGTTCTTATTTCACGTTTACTCTCTGTTGTCATGACTTTTTAAATCTCTAGAAAGTATGTATAGATGACCCTGGCTGTGCTTCCTTTAACATATCCACAAGGGATTTCATTTGAAATCAAAATGAAAATATAAATTAAGCTCCATTCTTACCTGATACCACATGCAAAAATATTTAGACATATATTAGACCTTGTGTAAATGATAATATTTAAAAACTGCTAAAAGATAACACAGAACAACCACAGTCTGGGGCAGACTGAGTTGTGTTACAGCTAAAACACTAACCATGAAAAGAAATAAAACTGATAGACTATGTATCATCAATATGTTCCATTACGGAAATAAAGCTACAGCTTAAAATATTCAGAACAGTTGTATATAATAAAGGACTACATCTGATATTTATATAAATGTCATTCATATAAATCAATAATAAAAACCATTAGAAAATAAACAAATGACTTGAGTAAAAAGTAAGAATGACAAAAACACATGAAAAGTCTCTCAACATTAGTAATCATTAGGGAAATGAAAACTATAACTGTGCGGGATTGCTACCTAATGTAGCTAATTTATAAAGTAGCTAAATTATAAAGATTGACAGCATCAAATGTTGGCAAGGCTCTGTAACACTTGGACTGCCCGCTGGGAGTGCAAAATGGTGCAACCACCTGGGAAAACTCTTTGGCAGTTTTGTATAACACTGAACATACATCTACTTTATAACCAAGGAATTCTACTTCTTGCCGTTTCCCCATGTGCAATGAAAATCTGTGTCCACAACACGTTTGTCCAGGAATATAAATATAGCAGCCTTATCCAGACAGCCACAGAACTGCAGCAACACACCTGCTCGTCAACGAGACAAGCATGAGCCAATGTTAACATATTCAAACAGCAGAATACTACCCAATAGTAAGCAATGCGTTACCATGATGTTCGACATTAATAAGTCTGTAAGATACTATATTGAGAGATAGAAGCCAGATATAAGGCATATATTCCACTTATATGAAGATAAAGACCAAATGAAGTTAATTTTTGATACTAGAAGTCACAAAAGTTGCCTATGAAGGGAAGGAGTAGGGAATCAATGTAAAATACGAATAAGGGACTTACTGTGATATAAAAACGGCTTTTGCTTTCATCCAGGCTGCATTTGTGGGAGTGAATAATTTGTCAGAAATCATTGAATTAATTATACAATTAAGATATGTGCATTTCATTATAAGCACATTTTACCTCAGTTTTAAGAATAATTTATGTGTAGAAACTTTGGCTCTGAAACTGGAAGAAAATTGCAGTCCACGGGCATTTTAGATTGAATGGTCTTTGCATTTCAATTAACATATTTGACTATATTTTATTAACATTTCACTAAATACTTAACACCAATTTTATTTCAAATTGTCTCTTATTAAAAGGGAAAACCAAGTTAATAAAAGACAAATTGTTCTACAACACATAATATTAGTTTAAATAAGCAAAATTTTTAGCGGTATAAAATTAATTATAGTTTGCCTTCTTTACATATGAACCAAAATCTTTGTCTCTAACTTCTGAAAGGATGCCATAAGTATTAGGTTGAACCCTACAGAAATGCCAACTCTGTGTGTCAAAACCAACATGCTGTTGCCAAATTCATAAGGTTCAAGCTAACTTGTTTTACTGATACGATGAAAGCAAATAGATATTTCAAGACTGTGGTGCTCAGAAAGCGTCATGTCCATTATAACCATCCATGACCAGCTTTCACTTGTAGAAGGTTAGGAAAGATGATAATGGGCAGAGACCATTATAAACGGTAGGACAGGTCATTGGTTAATTGATTAGGATACCTGTGAAATAGAAGGTGCACTGGAGAAAGACAATGGTAGGCTTCCTTGATAATTTCACCTCCAGAATTACAGGTTTTTAACAACTTGTTCATCTCTGTAGAGATTTATTAATTCCATTTGTGAGTGTGCATCTTGACCTGGGGTTTTGCTAGCTTTATGTCCATATAGTAATACTTTCTTCTGTAGGATAAATAATTAAAATAATCACAGAATTTCTATTCATTCATTTTGTAAATAGAAAAAAAAAGTATTTACTATTATATGAAGATAAAGTCAATAAACCGATCAGTCGCAAGCCCTCTGAGGACAGGGAAGGCATGCTGAACACTTACTTCAATACCATACACACAATACAGTGTAATGCAGAGTAGCTGATGAAAATCTATTTGTTGATTCAATGGCTTTAAATACGGATTCAATACTCACTACATAGAACAGGTGACTTCACAACTACATGGATGAAATTCTGTGATCAAGAATAATTTTTAGTGGACACATACAGGCATACTTCACTTTACTGAGCTTTGCAGATTTTCTTCTTTTTCTAAGATATTTTTATCATTGAGGGACAGAGAGAGACAGGGCATCAGCATGGGAGGGGCAGAGAGAGAGAGGGAGACCCAGAATCAGAAGCAGGCTCCAGGCTCTGAGCTGTCAGCACAGAGCCCAACGTGGGGCTTGACCTCACAAACCGTGAGAGCATGACCTGAGCTAGAGTCAGATGCTTAACCGACTGAGCCACCCAGGTGCCCCCTTCCTTTTTTTTTTTTTTTCAAGGTGGAGGTTTTGGGCAACCTGACATGAAGCAAGTCGATTGGTGCCATTTTTCCAACAGAATATGCTCACTGTGTGTTGCTCCCCTTTTGGTGATTCTCACAATATTTCAAAACATTTTAATTACATTTGTTATGGCTATCTGTGATCGGTGGTCTGTTGATGTCACTGCTATGGTTATGTGGGGGCATGACGAACTGAGCCCATGTAAGACTGGGAACTTACTTGAGAAGTACGTGTTCTGACTGCTCTGCCAACCAGCTGCCCCCTGCCCCAATCTCTTCCCTTCCCCTCGGGCTCCCTGTTCCCTGAGACACAACAATATTGAAATTAGCCTGTTAATAACTCTGCACTGGCTTCTACGTACCAAGTGAAAGAAAAAGTCTCCCATCTCCCTCTTTAACTGAAAAGCTAGAAATGATTCGCTTTGTGAGGAAGCCATGTCACAAGCCACAGCAGGCCTCTCCCAGCCGTGAACCTAACCGTGCAAAGGAAGTGTTCTTACAATACTTAAATGTGCTAAAATAATAAAGCCAGACAGCCTTATTGCTGACGTAACGAAAGCCTGAGCGGTCTGGATGGAAGATCAAATGAGCCACAACAGCCCCTTAAACCAAAGTCTAATCCAGGCAAGGCCCAAACTCTCTTCAAGCCCTGAAAGTTGATAAGGTTACGAAGCTACAGAAGAAGTATTTAAAGCAAGAGAGGCTGGTTGATGAGGATGAGGAAGGAAACATCTTTGTAACAAGAACCTGCCAGGAAGAGCAGCAAGTGCTGTTGTGAAAGCCGCAGCAGGTTCTCCGGGAGATCGCGCTGAGAGCACCCAGGAAGGTGGCCACACCAGACAACAGATTTTCTTTCTTTAACTGACTGACCCGCCCAGGCTCCCCAACAATAGATTTTTAACTCAGGTGAAGCAGCCTTTTATTGGAAGAGGCCACCTAGGACTTTCACCACCGGAGAGAAGTCAGGGCCTGGTCTCAGAGCCTCAAAGGACAGGGTGACTCCCTTGTGAGGGGCTCAGGCAGCTGGTGACCCGAAGCAGAAGCCAGCACCCGCGCCCTATCCTGAAAACCCCAGGGCCCTTCAGGATTCTGCTGAGTCTCCTCTGCCTGTGCTCCGCGAGAACACCACAGCCCGAGGACACACCTCTGGTGACATCCTGGTTACTGACTACGGTGAACCCACCGCCGACATCTACTTCCTGCGCAGAGGAAAGAGAGATTCCTTTCAGAACCTCGCTGCTCACTGACGACGCCCCGGTCACCCGAGAGCTCTGACGGGGACGGACAGTGGGGTGTTGTGTTCATGCCCGCTGATACGGCATCGAATCTGCAGCCCGTGGGTGAAGGAGCCATTCTGATTTGCAAGACTTCTGACCTAAGAGCTGCAATTTGTAAGGCTAGGGCCATACTTGGTGAATCCTCTGATGGATTTTGGCAGAGTACTTTTAAAAACTGAAAAGGATTCACTAGTCTAGATGCCATAAGTACATCTGTGATTCGTAGAGGTGACAATATCGACATTCACAACAGGAGTTTGGAAGACGTAGACTCTAGCCCTCATGGCTGACTCCAAGGGATTCAAGACTTCATGGAGGAGGTAGAAGCAGATGTTGGGGAAGGAGCCAGACAACGAGAGGCAGAAGTGGATGGATGGCTGCATCTCATGATCAGACTTGACCAGATGAGGGGTTGCTTCATGTGGATGAGCAAAGAAAGGGCTTCCTGAGATGGAAGCTGCTCCTGGGGCAGACGCCGCGAAGGCCGGTGAAGTGACCACAGAGGACTGAGAACATGACGTAACAGAGTTGAGGAAGCAGCGGGAGGCTTTGCGAGGATGGACTGCGAGGCTGGAACCAGTTCTGCTGTGGGGAAAATGCTGTCAAACTGCCCCGCGGGCTGCGGAGAAACCATTTGTTAAAGGAAGAGTCAGCTGACGTGGCCAACTTCATCGTCTTATGTAAGGAAACTGCCACCTTGATCAGCCAGCAAGCTGTCAACAGCAAGGCAAGAACTTCCACCAGCGAAAAGGTGATTTGGTGAAAGCTCAGATGACAGTTAGCATATTTTAGCAATAAAGCTTTTTTTTTTTTTAATTAAGGCATTCATGTTTTTACACATAATGCTATTGCACACTTACTAGACTACACTGTAGTGTTATAACTTTTATATGCACTGGGAAACCGGAAAATTCCTTGGATTCTATTGTGCTATTTGCCTTATTGCTGTGGTCTGGAGCCAAATCTGTGACAGATCTGAAGCATGCCTGTTCTCACGTCCGTGAAAAATGTGAGGAGGCACCATGTGTAGTGGCTCCCACCCAGGACATGAAAGTGAGCAGGCGTGATGTGATTTGATGTGAGATCCTTGAACAAATAGTTAAAGAATGCTTCAGACATGTTCGGCGCAAAAAAAGATGGTTTTATGAAAGCACCGGGACAGGACCCCTGGGCAGAAAAAGCTACACTGGGATTGTGAGGACCCATGGGTGATATACGTGGAGTTGGGGTGGGAGTTCCCAAGAGGACATTCATATGTTAGGGAAGAATCACAGGGTCCTGGAGGCCTGGCGACTGTTAAGCTGAGGTTATGTACTTATTTAGTTTCTCCTTCTAGCAAAGCCTTAATATTATGATGGCTAGGATTCCCGGGGAAACGTCTAACTCTGCCGGTCTCAAGTATTTGTCAATGGGCTGCAAGTTATAAGGAAATTTAATTGTATCGACATTTCCTTTGAACTTTGTTCTCCGCATCAGCAGCAGGCTATGAACATCCCAGCTTCAGGGGATAGGGTTTTCCAGAGAGGAAAATCACTCCCCCTAAAACAATGCTTTTCAAGTGTTAATGTGCACAGAATGTTCTGGTAGGCATACTGTGAAAACAGCAATGCAGGTACACTCGGCATGATGTGGGCCTGTGATTCTGCATTTTTAACAAGCTACTAGGTGATGCTGATGCTGTGCAAATGGGTTTATGTTTGAGTAGCGAGACCTTGTGCTGTCGATGTTTGGGACGGACGGGCAGGGGCTGGGGAGGAGCAGAGAGAAGCCTTTCCATCCGGTGGCACGCCTTGGGGTCTGGGGGAGAAGATCAGAATAACAACTTTCCAAAGGGCAGAGTGTTTGCAAAGTGGCCCATGACCATCACTCAGTCATTCTTTATTGAGCGACTCCTGTATGCAGACTCTGACATTCAGTGCCCGGGGGGATAACAAAGGAGCCAAAGTCATGGTCTCTGCCCTCAACTTATAACTCTCTTCCAGAGAGATAATTTGATGAAAATAAAAACTGTACAAGAACGCCAATAAAACACAAACATATTAACCTGCCCTGTGTCCTGAATCACAGGTGGTTCACAAATGCTGAGAGATCACCGGAGCAACTGAGGTGGTAACTCGGTGACATTTGTGAAGGTTTAATACAAGAGTTGCATTTTAAATAGTGGAGAAGGCCTGACAGGACTTGACGAAGAGGGTGTCCGGTGTGACTGTCCCGAGATGGAGGCAGAGGAGACGCGAGGGGGCGGCTTGGCAGGCGAGCCACGGCGGGTGGGGCTGGGAACAGTATGAGCAGGGGAGGGTCAGAGAGAGAGGGAGACACAGAATCTGAAGCAGCTCCAGGCTGAGCTGTCAGCACAGAGCCTGATGCCAGGCTCGAACTCACCAAGGGTGTGATCATGACCTGAGCTGAAGTCAGATGCCTAACTGAGCCACCCAGGCGCCCCAGTGATCTTTCAAAATATAAGTAATAATGTTCTGGGTTCATAGCAAACTTGGGATTTCCCGTATCCTTCCCCCCCCCCACACACAGCCCCCCTCACTCTCAGCCCCACCAGAGGGATTGTTCTACCCGATGAACCCACACCAACACACTCTTCACCCAAAGGCAGCTTATACCACACCAAGATGGTTACTCTTGGCATGACCTGTTCTGTGGGTTTGGGCCAGTATATAAAGGCCGGTATTTGTCACTATTGTGTCATACACAGTAGTTTTACTGCTCAGTCTTCTGTGCTTTGCCTATCCATGCCCTCCAACCCAGGAGGTGTTTTTGAAGAAGGAAATCAAACAGAGGGTCGGAGCCTCAAAGCGGGGACTGTGGCGGTGCCCTCCCAATGGGACGCTATGGGGCCTCCTCAGGCCACAGGAAGGCAGGCGCCCCGTCAATCCTAGACACCTCCGCGTGGCTCTGCCAGGGCTCCCGAACGTGGGCTGTGCCCGACCAGACGATCCGGCACCACGTAGGGACACCCGTGGGAACTGCGTAAGAGGCCACACCCGGCTGCGCTGGGGGCTCAGCTTCGGGGTCCAAACCACTGAGCCCGTGCCGGCATGGTGACTAAAGTTCTTCCTGGACAGAAAAGCCTGGATGTCCCGTCTCTGGGAGAACTCGCTGCAAGAGAAGTGGGCGAATTAAATGCGACGTCCGGGATGCCCGCGTCCTGCTCTTCACCCTCGGGAATGCGTCTCCCTCTGAGCGCGCGGGAGCTGCTACCGGCCCGCTTGCGCCTCGTCTGCTTTCGCACCGGAACTGCACCCGGTCCCCTTGCCCGGGCCTCCTATCTTCTCTCTCGCCAGGAATTTCTCCTTACCACTTATCACCACGCGTACTGCACGGTTTTACCCGGTTCCCATTTCCTCGATAGAATAAAACTCCATGAGGGTAGGGAGGGTTTGTTTTTGTTTTTTTTTCCCGATTTATCTTTTCTGAAACACCTGTTGGTACTGCCTGGCCTAAGCATTTGTTGCATTAATGAATATATTGTCAGCTGCACCAAATTGATTATATTTTACATTTATGCAAAAGCACCAAAGGGCTAAGAGTCCAGTCTCAGGTATTTTCACAGACTTTTACATCTGACAGTAAAAAAAAAAAAAAAAAGTTTTTTATTTGCTAAAGACTAATGAATTTTCTTCCAATTTTTATTTTGATGCATATTCTAACATGATCTCCAAATGTTTTTCACTACTTACCAGATTTCATTTTGTATAAATTATTAAAATGAATGACCTGTAATTATATGTAAATAACGTGAAAATGCAGCCGAGGGCAATCTACAGTAACATGTTTTAAAGTACTTGAATTTTCGTCATTTGCAAGAATTTAGAAACAGATACTTGGATGTTTCAGTTTCACGTGGAGGTTTTTTGGTATTGATTTTTTTTTACATTTTTAACTTCAATGGTGTATCCGTTTCAGGTGCACACAAGAGTGATTCAGGAGTTCTGTACACTCCTCAGTGCTCACCACAGCAGGAGACTCGGTTCTATGGTTCATACACTAAGAGTCATGGAAATCACTGCAAGTCAAAGAGGCGGCCAGCACAGAGTTGTGAAGCTCTAACCAATCTTCAATAGATAAACCTTGAATCTTCTTTAGTCTGAGTACAAATAAATCAGGGAGGTCACTTAACACTTATGAAATATCGGAATAAATAACATAATCCAAATATTCTGTGGCTAAGGGAAGGTCCTGAGTATATAATAGAGCCCTGTCAACATACCCTGTAAGCTTAATCAACCGGATAACCCTGGCCCTACCTAATCAAAACACCAACAATAATATTTGAGAAGTATTTTAGGTTTAAATTTAAAACTAAAAAACTCTTATATTTCAAAATAAATATATAGCATTAGCTGTGATATTTTTGACATTTGTTCTGTATTTGTGTACGCGTGGGTATTACTTGTGTGCAATGTAGCTGCCAATTAGCCTGTTTGTAACCAATGAGAACAAGTGTGGTTAACACCAAAGAAAGTTTAAAAAATAATTTCATAGGCATAAACACTTTTTTAATATTGCCAGTAAAGTTTAACTTAAAATGTATCAATTGTCAGTTTTATAATACCATCTGCTGAATTCATTTTAGTTTAACATTTTAATTTTATCTTTTTTGATTGATGAACAATTACAGGATCCAAGTTTTCTTAAACTTACCGAGTTCATTAATAAGCTTTATGGTTAGGAAAATATACTAGAAATACAAAGAAAGGTAAATAAACTATTGATTTAATTGCCTATTAAAAATTTACATTTCAATTAAGCTACTGAGAAAATAATATGAGAGCAATATTAATTTAATGAAATGAAAAGGAAAATCAAGACAGTAGATTTAAATAAAACAGCCCAGTACACTGGCACAGTAATTTCCCTACACCATTAATTTTGGTTTTTCTCTTAATTCCCAGGGTTACGTTGTAAACACATGATTTATTTTTCCTTGCAAAGTGTTTGAAAAAAATTGTAGGTGGTGATAGTCATCCCTAAAGGTCCTAACTTTTTATATATTTTTAAATTTTTAACTATATTTATTTATTTTGAAAGAGAGAAATCATGAGTTGGAGAGGTGAGAGGGAGAATCCCAAGCAGGCTCCGTGAAGCCAGCATGAAACCCAGTGCAGGACTCGAACCCATGACATGTGAGATCATGACCTGAGCCGAAACCAAGATTCAGCCACTTAACCGACTGAGCCCCTCAGGTGCCCAAAAGAAGTCCTAACATTTTAAAAACCAAGAACTGCTACATCCTTTTGTAAAACTAAAACGTGACGTGAACAGGATTCTGCTGTTCACGAGGATTTACATGTGTTCCTGTGCGTTAGTTCCTTCCGTCAGCTTTTCCTTCCACACAGTAAGTGGAAGGTGCTGGAATAAGGAGAAGGGCAGGAGTGAAAATAGCAATAAAAGTGTGTTGAAAGTACCTGTAAATCTGAAAAAAAATGTTACTGGGTTTTTTGTTTTTATTAAAATATAGTATTTTTAAACATTTAAAAAATTATGTTTATTATTGAGAGAGAAACATGAGTAGGGGAGGGGCAGAGAGAGAGGGAGACACAGAATACGAAGCAGCTCCAGGCTCTAAGCTGTCAGCACAGAGTCCGACGCGGGGCTCGAACCCACGAACCGTGAGATCATGGCCTGAGCCGAAGCCGGACGCTTAACCGACTAAACCGCCCAGGGGCCCCTAAAATTAGTACTTTTAAGACACCCTTGGAATCGAATGTGACCTCCTTTGCCTTCCACGCATACCAATTATAAGTTTCAAGTGGTGCCGTGGTCTGTAGCCACCGGGACAGGAAGAGTGTGGGGACCACCTTTTCTGGAAGGCTGCGCGCTGATGCTTAGAGGCAGTCATTCTTTCTTGTAACTTTACGTTTCCTCATAAAACGGTTAATGTGGTTTTGAACACTTAAGAAATTGTGACTTCATAGGAAATTTGGATTTTGGTTTCCCTAAAAATCTCAAGGCCATCAGCTTTCGTGCCCGTTCACGACAGTCATGAGAAAGCTCAAACAAGGGAAGGTGACAGGCAAAGTCGGAGGCAGAGATTGGGGGATGAAACCACACGTCTAACGTGACACCAGGCTTCCTAGGTGGCCGACACCTACGGGCACACGGGCAGGACTGTGCCTCTAAGAGCAACTCCTCATGCCGAAGGTGCCCCCCGCCCCCGCCTTGTTCTCTAACACCATCCGTGCCCCCAAGTCTCGCTCCAGATGTTTTTCCCTAGAAAGAGCAAGTGGGGGGGAGGGGGCCATAGGAGGGAAAGAGGGACTCTAAGGCAGGCCCACAGCCAGTGCCGAGCCGGACGTGGGGCTCTGTCCCAGGGCCCTGGAATCATGACCTGCGCCCAAATTAAGAGCCAGGTGCTCAACCGCCTGAGCTGCCCAGGCGGCCCTCTTTTCAGAAATTTTAAATGGGTGGTTTATTACTTTGAACACTTGAAATAACCAACACAAGGTGAAATAGTCTCTTCTAGTATTTATGACATGTATGATAAAATATTTAAACGAGATGTTTAGATTTAATTATACGTTTTCCATTTTCTTTTTTTGGCAAGTCTACTGAAGCATAAGTAACAAAAAATTGCGTTTATGTAAGATGCACTTTACGATGCTTTGAAAAATACCTAGTGAACTAACGCAACCGAGACAATTAACGGATCTGTTGCCTCATAGTTAGGGTTTTCTGTCCGTGTGTGATTAGGACACTTGACGTGGGCAGCCTGCAAGCACACGGCCCATCGTTGTCGTTGGTAACCACGGTTACGTGGCTGTAAATCCATCCCAGCGCGTCCTTGTCTTGCTCAACTCTTTGCACCCCTTAGTCGGATACTCTCTCGTTAATAGAAGAGGTATTTGCCTATATGAACATTTAGACATAATGATTGAGTTCCTCTCAAATTCTCTATTAAGAAAACGTATGTTAAAAATCATCTTCTGGGTAGCAAATGTTTACATATGTATTTTAGTTTTGGACATTTTTTGGAAAATGCTTTTTTTTTTCTTTTTAGTTTAGTTTTGGGGAGACAGCGGCAGAGGGCACGGAGGGAGACAGAATCCCAAGCAGGCTCTGCACTATCAGCACAGAGCCTAACGGGGGGGGGGGCTCAGTCTCAGGAACCCCTTGAGTCAAACTCAAGAGTCAGATGCTTAACCTCCAGAGCCACCCAGGCGCCCTGGGAACTTTTCTTTTCAATTGAGGCATTATTGACCTACATTATAGTAGTTTCAGCTGTACGTCATAATGATTTGATATCTATATATAGCAAAAAAGAATAAGAAATCGAGTTGACATCTGTCACCGTACACAGTTACAATATTTGTGATAACGATTCAAATCTACTCTCGAGAATACAAGACTACTAACTGTAGTTGTTATGTGCATCTTATATCTCTGTGACTTATTTATGTTTGCAAGTTTGTACCATTTGACCTGCTCCACACATTTTACCCTCTCCCCGCCTTTGGCAACCACCAATCTGTTGTCTGTATCTATGAGCTTATTGTGTGTGTGTGTGTGTTTTATTTTAGATTCCACATATGACTGAGTCATATGATCTTTATTTTTCTGTATGACTTATTTCACTTCACAAAATACCCTTAACATCCACCCATGTTGTGCCAAATGGCACAGTTCCTTTGTTACGGGTGGATAAGACTCTGTTGTATGTATCGCACATTTTATTCATTCCTTGTCAGTGCACACTTGGGTTTGGCCTGTGTCTTGGCCATTGTCAATAGCCCAGGAGTGCCTGTATCTTTTTGAGTTAGTGTTTTTGTTTTCTTTGAATAATTACCCAGAGGGCTGTTGCTGGATGATGTGGTAATTCTATTTTTAACTTTTTTGAGGCAACTCCATACTGCTGGAGCAGTTTACATTCCCACCGACGGTTCCCAGGGGCTCCCTTTTCTCCACCACATCCTCACCGGCGCTTGTAGGCTCTTGTCTGGTTTTATTCTAGCCACACTTTCAGGTGCGATGAGAAATCTCACTATGGTTTGGATTCCAGTGTCCCGGAGGGTGAGTGATGTTGGGCACGTTTCCATGTGTCTGTTAGCCATCTGTATGTCTCTTATGGGAAACTGCCTATTTGGAACCGTGGTGCAATTTTTTAATCAGATGGTTTCTTTGCTGTTGATTTGCAGGTGTTCTTTACATGAGTCGGTTAGGGACACCTTCTCAGATCTGTGATTTACAAACATGTTCTCTCCCATTCAGTAGGGTATCTTTTCATGTTAGTGGTGGCTGGCTGTGCAGTTTTGTTTG
This sequence comes from Mungos mungo, assembly GCA_004023785.1. Taxonomy (NCBI): domain Eukaryota; kingdom Metazoa; phylum Chordata; class Mammalia; order Carnivora; family Herpestidae; genus Mungos; species Mungos mungo. The sequence goes on from PISW01002736.1 coordinate 179,715, forward strand.
TTTTTGTTTTTTATTTTTTTTCTCTGATGTACTCAAGTTTAAACTTTTTTTTTTTGTTTCATTTAGCTGGCTTTGCTTTTGCTGTCAAACACACAAAATGATTTTTCAAAACTGATGTCAAGGATCTTCTCTATTTTTCTAGAAGTTTTATGGCTTCAGGGTCTTGCATTCAAGTCTTTAATCCACATTCAGTTAGTCTTTGTGGATGGTGTAAGATAGTGGTCCAGTTTTAGTCATTTGCCTGTTTCTGTGCAGTTGTCCAACGCCAGGCATTGAAGAGACTGTCCTGTACTCGTAGGCCCTTTGTCATCAAGTAGCTGACCAGATATGTGTGGCCTTCCTTCTGGGCTTTCTGTTCTGCTCCTTTGATCTATGTGTCTTTTTTATGCCAATACCATACTGTTTTGATTACTGCAGCTTTATAACATAGTTTAAAATCGGGGCACATAACGCTTCCAGCTTTGTTCTTCGTTCCCAAGATTGCTTTGTCTATTTGGGATTATTTTTTTAAGGTTTTATTTTAATTCCATTTAGTTAACATACAGTGTTAGTTCCAGGTGTACAATATAGTGATCCAACACTTCCGTAAATCACTCTGTGCTCATCGCAACAAGTGTATTCCTTCATTCCCATCTTTTGTGGTTCCTCGCAGATTTTAGGATCGTCCTATTTATGTGAAAAAATGCCTTTGGAATTGTGATAGAGATTGCACAGAATCTATGGTTTGGCGTAGAATGGGCATTTTAACAATATTCTTCTAATCCATATACGTGAATAACCTTCCACTTATTAGTGTTATCTTCGATTTCTTAGTGTGTTACAGTTTTCAGTGTATGGCTCATTTATCTCCCTTGTTAAATCTATTTTAAGTATTTTATTATTTTTAACATCATTTAAATGGGATTTTAACAAGTCTCTGGTACTTCATTAATAGTGTATAGAAATACAGCAGATTTCTGTGTATTGCTTTTGTGTCCTACAACTTTATGAAATTCATTCATTAGTTTTAACAGTTTTCTGGTGGAGTCCTTAGGGTTTCCTGTATATAATAACATGTAATCTGCAAATAGTGATAGTTTTACCTCTTCCTTTCAAGTTCATATACTTTTTTTTTTTTTTTTTTTTAGAGTCCTGTAGCTCGGACTTCCAGTACTCTCTTGAATAGAAGTGGTAAGAATGGGTGCCATTGTCTTGTTCCTGAACTTGGAGAAAAAGTTTCACCTTTTTTTAAAGTTTGTAAAAAACTATTTTAATATTCCACATTTTACCAAATAAAACAGCTTTCACCAATTGAGTATGAAATTAGCACCACGGCTTACTATAGATGGACTTTATCAGGTTGAAGAGAATTCCCTCTTATCCACTTTCTCGAGAGTTTTTGGAATGGATGTTAAATTTTGTCAATGCTTTTTCTGAGCGTACTGATCATGGAGTTTTCTACCCATCATTTTGTGAATGTGTTGTATCACATTGATTTGTGAACATAGATGCTCCCTTTCTACCCTGTGATAACTCCCACTTGGATCTTGTGAACGACTGTGGAATGCATTGTTGAAGTCTATTTGCTAATATTTTGTTGAGGATTTTTGCATCTGTTCACTATGGATATTGGCCTATTAATTTCCTGTGGCATCCTTACCTAATTTTGGGATCATGGTAATGCTGGCCCCATAAAATAAGTTGGAAAACATTCTCTAATCTATTTTTGGAAGAGTTTTAAAAGGATTTGTATGAAATCTTTGAATATTTGGCAGGGTTCAGCAATGAAGCTGTCTGTCTTGGGCTTTTGTTTTTTGGGAGATTTTTGATGGCTGATTCAATGACCTTACCTGTTATGGTCTGTTCAAATTTTTTATTTCTTCCTAATTCAGCCTTTGTAGATTTTATCTTTCTAGGAATTTATCCATTCTTTATATGTCCCCCAATTGTTAGAGCATAATTGCTCCTGTGATAGCAGGTGTAACGTCTAGATTTAATTACTGGTTTTGAATCCTCCCTTTGTGGAGGCTACCTAAAGGCTTGTCAGTTTCTTTAAAAGAACACAGCTCTTAGTTTTATTGATCTTTTTTATTGTCCTTTTAGTCGCTATGTCACTTTTATATTCTGATTGATTTATTTTCCTTTTTTCTACTAGCTCTGGGCTTCGTATGTGATTTATTTCTAGTTTCTTGAGGTATGAAGTTAGGTCATTTGAGATTTTCCTTCCTTCTTGATGTGGGCACAGAAGGCTATGAACTTTCCTCTTAGAACTGCTTTTGCTGCATCCCAGAAGTTTTTATTTTCACTTGTCTCCGGGTATTTTTTTAGCCATTCATTCACCATCGGCATTTTTTAGACCCATTCAGTGGCATATTGTTTAGTTTCCACATATTTATGAATTTTCTGTTGTTTTTTTTTTTCCTGTAATTGATTTCCAGTTTCATACTACTGTGAACAGAAAAGATGCTCACATGATTTCAGTCCTCTTAAATTTTTTGAGGTTGCTTTGTAGCCTGAGATGTAATCTATTCTGTAGAATGTTCCGTGTGTACTTGAGAAGAATATGCATGTGCTGCCTTGGAATGGGATGTTCTTTACGTACCAACTACGTTCACCTAGTCTCATAGCTGTTCCCTTACTGTTTTTCTGTCTGAATGTTGTGTCCATTGATGTTAAGTGGGGTCTTAAAATTCGCTACTATTATTGTATTGCTGTTATTTTCTCCCTTTAGAAATTTTTAATGTTTGCTTTCTATGTTTAGGTGTTCTTATGTTTGATGCATAAATACTTATGGATATTATAACAACTTGTGGAATTTACCCATCTATCATTATGTGATGCTTTTCTTTGTCTCCTACTGCAGTCTTTAATGTCCATTTTTTCTGATATATGTGTAGCTACCACAGCTTTCTTTGGTTAACATTTACATGGAATATCTTTTTGCACCTCCTCACTATCAGTTTGTTTGAACTTACATCTGGAATAAATATCCTGAAGGCTTCATATAGAAAGGTGTTTTATCCCCCCCCCCCAGGGGTATGCTTGGATTTCTTTATGTTTTGTACTTCTAGAGGGATTTTAGCTTGCTGAGTGCGTGAGGCTCACGTAGAGCAACATCCATACTTGACAGTCTATTTTAATTCAATAACAAGTGAAGTTTAATTGAACTAAAGCTCTGCATGCTTACTCTCCCCCAGCCCAGGCTCTGTGTTTCTGATGTTATCTTTTTAACTTGTTTCTTAATTATCATAGGTATTTTTTAACCTATAATTTTACCTATATTTTACCTATATTATTTACCTATTATTTACGTCTTTTAACATCCCTACTCGCTTTATAAGTGATTAACCCACTACCTTTGCTGTATATTAACCTTTTCCAGTGAGACTTTCGTGTTTTATTGTTACTAATGAATGTCCTTTCTCTTTAGCTTAACAAAGTCCCTTTAACCCTTTCTGGTCGTGCTGGTTTACTGGTGACGAACTCCTTTGGCTTCTGTCTGTGAAGTCCAGTCTCTTCCATTCTGACTGATAACCGGGCTGCGTAGAATATCCTGGGTTAGAAGTGTTTCTCTCAGCACGTCAACTGTACTGGGACAGCCCCTTCTGGTCTGCGAAGTTTCTGCTGACAAACCTGGTGTCCGGTGGGGTCGCCTTGTGCATTGTGAGTTACTCTCACGCTTATTTCATGACTCTCTCCTTGTCTTTAACGTGTGACATTTTAAGTATACTGTGCCTTGGCGTGGGGCTCTGGAGTTGTCTTATTTGGAACTCTCTGAGATTCCTGAATCTGTCTCCCAGCTTAGGGCAGTTTTTAGTTGTTTGTTTTTCAAGTAGGTTTTCTGCCCTTTCTCTCTCTCTCCTTCTGAGACTCTTACGATGCGGGTGTTCCTGTGGTTCATGCCGTCCACAGGGCAAGTGGGCCTCTGTCGCAGGAAGGCTGGGCTGTGTGCACGGCGCCCAAGGAGGGTGGGAGGCCAAGAACGGCCTCTCTGACTGTTCCCATCACAGAACCCAGGAGCACTGGCCCTCTGCCTTCCTGAGTCAGGTGGCCCCAAAAATGTATCACCCGACATAGAAATTGGGGTACCCGATCTCTCCCTTGGAGAGAACCTGGAACTCGGTAGCACAGCAGTGGGAGAGCGTGAGGATGCTGCCTGCTGGCTGGAGTGAGACAGAGTGAAAGGGCCATGATGGCACTCGCCAAGAGGAAGAAAACAAGGAGAAAGAAGGAGCAAAGACGTGGTGACCCCGGCTTCAGCGAGGGAGCGACCACCGGCTCATCCCCAGGGAGTAGCCCAGAAGGTCCAAGCCCCTCAGACAGGTGCTTCACAATTAGCAAAAGAATCTCTTTCACTGAAGTCTGGGCACTTGTGAAAGCGCTGCTCCGGAGCCGGGCCCTAGGGCAGGAGTCTGCCTGCAGGCCCTTCCAGAACCCTCTCTCAGTCTGGCAGAGCCCGCAGGGCTTGTGGCGGAGAGCCCTGCAGGTCCCCACAGCCGGGGGTCGGGGCACGTCCCCCAGTGTCCCTCTTACAAACCAGGTTCCTGATGTGGGGTCAGAACCCTTCGCCCCTCAGATGCAGCTCCAGGTTTGAGCTCCCTCCTGACTGTGGCTCACGGGCTAGCGTGGGTTTTCTGGAAACAGTGTCTCAGCCTCTGTGCTTCCCCGCTGGTCTGCCTCAGGTGGGAGGGTTTTGTCATAGGAAATCTCCCAATATTTAGCAGTAGATTTGGTATGTCCATGAGTGGAAGTGGATTCTGGGTCTTCTTTGGTCTCCATGTTGAACCAGAACCACAGAAAAGGCCTGAAATCTCTGTGACTAAGGTTGAGACTTCATCTCCCTGCCCAGTGTGACCAACAGGATGGAGAAGGGCAGAACTACAGTGAGCTTACGGGTGTTTTGTCTGTGCGGGAAATCTGAGTGTTGAAACTCAAAGTCAGTGTCAGCAGGAAATGGGCTGCCTGTCGTCTTTGGATGCCTTGGTTCTGTGTTATAACAGGAAAACACTGTTAGTCGCTATGTTGTCTTGCGTAGGAAAGACGCCTTATTTGAAAGCATATTTACATGAACAAACACACACACCTTCCTCACTAGAGAGGGCGTGTGATGGACTTTGAGGAAGAATTTGTACAACTCGTCACATTTTCTTCTAACGTGGATTGACGGGAAACCATCACCGAGAGAGGATGTGTGTGGTCTGGGGTTGATTCTCTTCCCGGGGTGTTGTGTCTCTGGTATTAGAAGTGTCTACAGAGGCAGTTCCAGGGTATTTACAGAACAGTCCTGTCGTGGTGAAACTGGCGGCGACCGGCGCTCCATGATGTGATGCTTCTACGCACAGGGACGTTATCAATTTGCACTTAAATATATGGGGTTTTTTGTTTGTATATTTCTAGAGAGAATTCGTGCAAGTGGAGAATTCGTGTAAGTGGGTCAAAAGGGGAGAGAGAGAGAGCGAATCTGAGGTAGGCTCCGCACTCAGCACCAAGCCCGCGGGGCTTGCCCCACAACCTTGGGGTCACGACCCAAAACAAAATCTAGAGTCTGACGCTAAACCAGATGAGTCACTCAGATGCTTAATGTATTTTTAAGCAATACGTATTGTAAGGTTCAAGCTTTTTTTTATCCTATTTTTAAATCTTAGTAAATTTTGCAGAAAATTAAATTATAAGCAAATTGATTCACTCCTTGGGAAGGTCCTTCATCTAATACATATCAGTAAGAATGTCCAGTACTACAGTGTATTATTTATATGTATTAACTAACCGTCGTGCTAATTACCACATGAAAAATCTTCCCTATAGTATGACTGCTAGAATTAGGGTTTTAATACTTGTCATCTTAAATATATCATTAAAGTCTAGAATTATTGTTCAGTTCACCACAAAGTATTTTAGCTAAACACTTTTGTAACTTTCAAAGCATCACTGCTCACATTTATTTAAGACAACACTGTGAATGTTTGGGAGTCTCAGAATAAAACCTGTTAGGCTCTGGCTACGTTCTGCATTTTGAGTTTAAAATTAATGGTTTCCTTAAATGTCAAAGGATTTAAGATGTCGGAGTAAACGGGGATGGGTCTCTCATTTCTTTGGCCCCCACTTGAATGTCAGACTCACTCTATTTATTCCAGGTGTTCTGGAAAAAAATGTTTAAAAATGTTTGAATCTTTTTTTTTTTTAACTTGGAAACTCAGCAGATTGTGGGTGTTTTAACAATGATGGGCATCCATGCTTAGCTGCATTTTTCCTGAATTAGAATTAGCTTGTTTGATGAGCTGCTTCTGGAGAAGGTCAGGAGAAACTACCCCTGAACAGTCTCAGCCCATTGTCCCAAGTAGAACAGGATGATGGCCTTTTACCCTGGAGAGCTGACTTTTGTCTGTCTGTTTGTTATAACTCAGAACTGTAGGATTAAAACAAAAAGGCATGTGAAGGCTTTACTTTGGATCCACACAAGAGAGAACAAAGTGTGCAAAGAGAGGCCACGGGTTTAATCCATAATAGTGAGTGGACAATGCAGGCGTCTACTTAAGCATAAGACGATCGTCTTTAGTGCAGAGATGAAAAGGAAGCCATGGGATTTGTTTCCAACGATCTTAGGAAAAGGAGAAAGGAAAAAACCCCACAGAATCTGACGATAGCTGTAGAATGAAAAATACTTTTTTAAGAGGTAAAAGTACAGATTTAGATTTAGAGGTGGGGCCAGCAGAACACTAACTTTATTCAGCTCTAATCTTATATGGGAGTAGGATTCCTCATAAATAGGTCTGTTTAAATTCCTCAAATCCAGGGGCGTCTGGGCGGCTCAGTCGGTTAGGTGTCTGACTTCAGCCCAGGTCAGGATGGCATGGTTGTGAGTTTGAGCCCCGATTGTGAGCCTCCTTGGGATTCATTCTCTCTCTGTCTCTCTCTCTCTCTCTCTCTCTCTCTCTCTCTGCCATTCCCCACTTGTGCTCTCTCTCAAACTAAATAAACAAAAAAAATAAAGTAAATCCAGAATAAACATTTTGAAATGAGATTTTATGGCTGGTATACTAAGGACTCTGCTGGAGTGATATCTAAAATAGACCATAGAACCCTGGAGGCAGCATCTTGGCTGTAGGTTGGTTCCCATTGTTTTCCAGCCAAGAATCAAAAGTAGGACAGAAAAACCCTCCCAAAGTAATAGCTTGCTTAGAATTCTCCAGAATTTTTTTTTTTTTTTTTTTTTGGTGCTTAATCATGTGCCCATAGTCTTTACTGGTGTAACTTTCCCTGTTTATTTTACTAGAGGAAAGAATAGACACTCGGGTGTGTGCTATGTCTGCACCATATGCGACTCCGTTGACCTTTCTAATGGTATTTGGCTCTCGTACCCCAGCTCGAGCTGGGTAATAAGGCCCTGATATGTAGGGTCTTAATATTAAGTCTAGGGAAAGTGGCAGATGTTAACCTTATTAAATCAATCAAGCCACAGAATTAAAGTTCAACTTATTGCAGTTTAATTAGTACGGCGGCTAGTTGAAAGCCTATTAACAATATCATCTCTCACCAAACATTTACACTGACATTTTGTGTGTTGTTAGGGAATCCTCAGAAAGCTTGTCCAATAAAGCTCCAAGAACATTATTCATTTGGGGTGGACTTTAATGTTAATTGCTTTAAAAAAGTAGAATGTAATGAATCGCTAATAACCAACAAAGGATAAAGATGTTGAATTTTTAGGGTCCATTTAAGGTATTTCATATTATCTACACAATTATTACTAGAACTTTTTGTGAAATTGAAAAATGTTTCAGAATTTCTTACTCTAATGAGAACACACTTCTCGTTTAAAAAAAATACTTTAAAATCAAAGTACATGCATTTTACACTTTTGCTTTCTAATATCCTGAAAATTTTGTAAGTATTTTGCCCCAGAGTAGGAAAAATGTTTTTTAAAATATATCATTAAAAAGAAAAAAAACACATTATTTTCCACCTAATCATCAGGTTCATATATTTCGAATTTTATATACTATAATGATTTATTTCAAACCCAACTTGATGGTGCGACCTCATAAATTTCCCTCTTCAGCAATTTGATCAAAAAAAACAAAAAAGATGAATCAGGATTTACAGCACATGCGAAACTGATTCGTCTAAAACACTTTTTGGGGGTTCTTTTTAAAATGTGCTTCTTTGCAAACCTAAGAGCTTGGTCTATCACTTGAACTATGTTCACCTGTTTTAAAAGACTTTCAACTTAGTCCTGCTAAAATGGACACATAAAAGTAATCTATCCAGATGTGTGTGGGAGGCAGGAAAGGCGGTGCTCTCCCTGCGTGGGCACTTGCCTGCCCTCCATAACTACCCTCTTTTTGGGAAACACATTTGGGAAGCCTTCGACAGGAGAAGAGTTGAGAGTCCAGGCCAGTCCAGTCCAAGACAGAGCATGTAGGAGTTTTAGAATGTTTTGCTTTCAAATGTTTTGTTTTGGTAAGAGACTGGTAGTTCTTATATTCAGGAAAACATTTATTTTTGAAAATATTCATGCAATTTGTGTGTCTCTTGTGTGCATTAGAATGATGGGAAGGTCCTAAAAGCAAAAACAAAGAAGGTCAGATTTACTGAGGGTTTATATACTTTGTGATGAGTTTGATTTTGGTCATTTATATCTTGTACTTGGGACCAGTTAGTCCAAGATGGATTTCTCTGTTCTGACCCGGTTGGTTGTATTCACCAAGGCTATATTCCCTCCCTCTGTAGACACAGGCCATGACAGAGGAACATTTTAGACAATTATTAGCCACACTATATGAACATGTGGTGTTTACTGTGCTCTCAACAGTCTAAATGGCATGTTTTTGAAAACGGAAAGTCTAGATTTGAAATAAGACTTCACAGTGTAGTCTAATAACATTATAAAGACCATGAGAATCTTGGGTAGCCCAGGGTTCTGAATTCTATTTGAATCTGAGTTAATCAGTTAGGGGTTGAGTGATTAGCCTACTCCATCCATCCATGGCTGTTCATTGATTTAACCTGAACTCTAGTGCATATAAGTGTATGTGAGTATGTTCAATTGCTGTAAGAATTGACATGTAACTACAGAGGAAAACGGTCATTCGTCTTGCACTAATTTCCATCTTTTGTCCACAGAAATACATAATCAGAGTAGTTTTAACTGAAAATCGCCACAACTTTCAAAATGAGCAATTGATTATCCTTCAAATATTTTCAAAAGCTGAAGGAAAGCTCATGAGAGTAGGGCAAGACCAGAGCTGCCCTCCGCAGGCCTGTGACAGTGGCTGGGAACCGTCACCCCCCCCCCCCCCAAGGGAGGCGGGCCCTGCAGTCCACACCTGGGATTCAGTACGTGACTCAGGTTAGTGCATGTGTTTGACTTTTGCAAGAAGAACATTATAATTAGGAAGGTGGAAGGCAGTTGGAAGTAATATTTACTAAAAATTTACCAGGCACCCGATCGAAGCTCAGTGATACGTACAATCAAGTGGAACCCAGATTTGAACTCCAAAACCGACCTCAATCATTTTTCATTGTTCTCACCTCATAATTATACTATGCTTCAGTCTAACATTTAAAATCATGTTCCTATTCACACATTTCCTCTGTTAAAATTAATAATTTAAGGAGCAAGATTATGACCTTTATTTTTCTCTAAAAATATTCTGAATTATAAAAGTTCCAAGGGTAGAAATGGAAATTGTTGGAATAGTTAGAATAACAGAATTATTATGTGGAAGATTCTGAGAGGTATTGTATTTTGTATTTCAGCGTAATCCAGAACAGCGTGTTTATCAGTTACAGTTGGTCATTTCATTTGGCAGATTTTCACCTACATTCATACCAGATATTTTATCCTTGTATACTTTTATTTTACTATTAAAACATCAAATAAGATAGCAGTAGGTAAGATGTGATTTATTCACATGCAGGAGAGCCTCACAGAATATTACTTGAATCGTACATTCAACAGGAAACCTAATGGTCGACAGTTTAAATAGTCATGAAACATCATTAAATGCCATTTCCAGTCACTACTCACATACTCACTTAGACCGGCCTTGCTCTGTCACAGGGCCCCGATTTCAAAGCGGCCGAGTGTAAAACCCAGTCCCTAATTATAAAACACTTGACGGACACGCTTCTCTAAATCCCAAATACATTATGAGGATGACATTAAGTCCACATAAGTAAACTCTTTTGAAAGACTACATCGTATGGAACAGTAAATGAACGTGAATATTTTGCTATTTCTTGGTAGATGTGAGTTAGTAAAAGACAGACACTGAATCTGCATTTCACCTCAGTGCAGCATAGTTTTGCTATCCAGTCAAGTCTATGCTTATAAAGCTTTACCATACGGGAAAATTACAATTACTGACAAGGGAACTTTTCTTTCTAGCTCAAGGAAAAAAAACACACAGGTTAAAGGGAATAATTTCTTACAGCCTTCATGTTTTGGGGAAAAAACACAAGTTTATATAACCTCTAAACCGTGGATGGACGCACTGTAAGGTTTGTTGAATGGGCACGAGCAGTGGTTCAGGCGGGACCAGCCGACTGAGCGCACTGGCATAGAGACTGGGCGAAAAAGGACAGGTTCCGCCGGGGAAGAGTTAGAGACGATCGAAGCTACGAATCTGTCTTGTTCTTTGCGTCAGTACGTGGAAATCAGCGTGGGCCCTGGACGGACAGCTGCAGTGTGCTGGCTGCCACTCTGGGGTTCTCTGCGGGCACCGCGCTTTAATTATTTGGAATGGTGGGAGCCGAGGAGGCTTTCTTTATAGTCAACGGCACTCGACAACAATTAGAGACCTAAATATAAATCATCGCTCTCATCTCAACAATCTCTGTGGAACACAGACTGCTCAAACAGAGCCCCTTTGTTATTAACTTGACACTTTAGATAAATCCAAATATTTTCATTAGATTGTTACATAATATGTCTTTTTTATACAAGGCAAAATTCTTCAGAAGAGAATTATTAGATGTGATAACTATATATCTACATGATACATTTTTAACATTCTCTCACTGTAATGTTTGTTAGCTTCTTAAAGGGTTTTTTTTTTTTTTAATGTTTGTTTATTTTTGAGAGAAGAGACACAGTGTGAACAGGGCAGGGGCATAGAGAGAGGGAGACACAGAATCCCAAGCAGCCCCAGGCTCTGAGCTGTCAGCACAGAGCCCGACATGGGGCTTGAACTCAAGAACCACAAGATCATGACCTGAGCCGAAGTCGGACGCTTAACCGACTAAGCCACCCAAGTCCTCCATTATTTGTTTGTTTCTTAAAACTTAACACTCATGGCCAGGGTGTGCAAGTGTATGGAATGGAATTTTACATTAATGATGAAATGATAGTTATTCTGATATAGTAAATATTGAGCCAGCAGTCTGACAAATTAATCTCCTAAGATACATAAATTGTTGAGTTTATCAGTTGGGAATGAATCAGATTCAGTTTGTGAATGACAGTCTGTACATAGGAACCCAACCCAAAAGTGTTCTTTTGATTTCAAGCAGTTCACCTTGAAAACAATCTTAAAAATCTTGGCTTCAAATATAAAAATTGGAGACATGGAGATATACACACAATATAAATGTAGATAACCTGTGCCCAGTTTGTTTTACAAGATGTTACAAACTATTTACTTTGTATTGTATTTTAACCATGAAATATTTTGAGTATGAATTTTGAAACATTCTACCACCAATATTTAAATACAGAAGAATTACAGTCTTAAATATAAAATAGAAAACAGACTCCAGAATATTAATAATGGCCATTTCAGAACGATACATAATTTTAATAGTTTTAAAAATATGGTTTTTTAAAAATGTTTTATCTATTTTTGAGAGAGAGAGAGGGAGAGAGAGAGACAGATAGACAAACAATGTGAGCAGGGGCTGGTCAGAGAGAGAGGGAGGTACAGAATCTGAAGCAGGCTCTAGGCTCTGAGCTAGCTGTCAGCACAGAACCTGACGCAGGGCTCGAACCTATGAACCACGAGATCATGACCTGAGCTGAAGCCGGAAGCTTAACCGACTAAATCACCAAGGTAGTAATTGAGGGAAAAGACCTGTTTTAAAATGTCAAAAAATTATAATATTTATCCTATAGATATGACTAAGAAGGGAAAACATAGCATTTAAGATAAAATATTCAATAGATGTACTAAAACTTCAATTGGTGCCCAAGTGTGGGGGGTGGGGGAGGTAGGAGAGGGTTATGTGTAAGTTTGTGTGTATATATGTATGCAGTGCAAAACACATAAGTCACAATACTGCCAAAATATTAAAAATATCACATTAATATACATTTAGAAACAAAAATGCTACATCTTTAACTAAATGGCAAGCTTGGGTCTTGCTAAGTAACTAAGTCCCAAGACTATTACTTTAATTGGATGTGATGAAATGTCCTGTTTCAACTATAATTCTTCTTCCATATCCTATGATATTGATACTTGTTTTCAAGTATTTTTATAACATAAACAAATTTAAATTTTGAATATTTCTGTTCACCAAACTGGAAAAATTGATTTCTTGGAACACTGAATTACTATCAAATGCATATTTGAGGTACCTAATAACAAGGAGTTTTGATTTAGGGGCACCTGGCTCAGTCTGTTAAGTGTCTGATTTTTGGTTTCAGCTCAGGGCACGGCCTCAGGGTTCGTGAGGTCGAGCCCTGTGTTGGGCTCTGCGCCGACAGTAGGGAGCCTGCTTGGGATTCTCTCTCCCCCTCTCTCTGTCCCTCCCCTGCTGATCCTCTCTCTCTGCCCCTCCCCTGCTTGCACAAGCCTGTCTCTCTCTCAAAATAAGTAAACTTAAAAAAAAAAAAAAGTATTGAATGTCAATGACTTTCATTGGTCTTTTCTCTGAAGCAGAGAGTTTCCACAGATTTGGATACCTGCTCAATTAAGAAGTTTTTGACAACTCATGAAGAAAAAAACATGTGATGGAAAAGGAAGAAAAACAAAACAAAATGTGCTCTTGGGACTTCAAACCACAGCAGAATTGACTAAATTTGACTTTTTTTTTCTAAATACTCATTTTTTTTAATGATGTGGCTAAATCTCACATAGAGCAGTATAGACGCACCCAGGGCTCTGACTCTGATAGCTTCTGCTTTCCTCATCAGCAAGGAAAAGCATACATTTAACACGATCCCTTAGGCAAAGCACCGATGCAATGACCGGCAGCTCAGGATCTCAGTGTGTCCCCAAATTTCCTCAAACCCATTATTTTCTTACCTGGCATCACAGCGTATTATTCTAAGCAATGCATTCAAGTTGTTTAATGAGACACATAAAATTCTGAGTGAAATCAGCCGTAATGTAGAGCCGCAAAGGAATTTTAATACGTTAGTCTAACTGTAGCTTCCTCAAAACGATGACTTCACGGGGCACCGAAATAACCCTTTAATCACTTAGACGGAGCCTGAGTAAAGCACCAGCAAAACGGCCGGAATATGTTGACTCCATAGTGTCATAGCCAGTGGTGTTTCTAATTAAAAGATGGAGAATGGGCCTAACGCTATCTTCACTTGGTTTTATTATCCTGTCACCTCGATCTGTGGGAAATTACTGTAGCTGAATGGCTGCCATTACTGTCATGCATTCCCAGAATGTTTCCCTTGTCTCACTGAGCATTTAAATAACAAATACAGGATGTCCAGATTGCGTTGGCACTTAGCACGTGTGTTTTATTAGGACAGAATTAGAAAGGGATTTGTGGGGCATTCTTGACCTCGGCTCAGATCATGATCTCACCATTCATGTGATCAAGCCCCGAGCTGGGCTCTGTGCTGACAGTGTGCAACCTGCTTGGGATTCTCTCTCTCTCTCTCTCTCTCTCTACCCCCCATCTCTCTCCCCCCCCCATCTCTCTCTCCCACTCTCCTACATGTACACTCACTCTCTCTCTCTCTCTCTCTCAAAATAAATAAATGCAATTTAAAAAAGGGATTTGCAAGTTATATACAGTGGAAAAAGTGAAATTGAAGCTAATCAATAAATAGGAAGGGGCGCCTGGGTGGCTCAATCGGTTAAGTCTCTGACTTCAGCTTAGGTCATGATCTCACAGTTCATGGGTTTGAGCCCCATATCATGTCTTGGGCTGACAGCTCAGACCCTGGAGCCTGCTTCAGATTCTGTGTCTCCCGCACTCTCTGCCCCTCCTCTGCTCATGCTCTGTCTTTCTCGAAACTAAACTTTAAAGCATGATAACAAATAAATAGGATGGTTAGACCAGTATTGCATTTGGAGTAGCAAATACCCTCCTCCCCAGTAGACTGACTCGAACACAGTTTTCAGTTTACTGGCAACGGTGTTTCTCCGAGTTAAAGGTTACAGTCTGGAATAGCACATCACTAGTCAGGGCATTTGTATAAAATAGAGAAGTTTTGGTAAGCCTTTGATAAGGCCACTCTAGGAATGACACATTCGTATATTTCTAAGACACTGTTTGACCTGGAGTTTTCAAAATACTGCAATTCTATTGCAGGTTTTTTTTTTGTTTTTTTGTTTTTTCCCCAAAAGCAAGGGCCCCTCTCTTGGCTGCCATTTCCCATCTGCTCCCACATACCCACCCCTCAAGCATTCCTGTTTCTTCTGCGTCTTGAGTATGAATGCATAATAAATTGATGCTAAATGTGTAAACACAAAGTTAAAAACAGTTGACTTATTTTTGTTTTGGTTAAATTTTTGTTAAAAGCATGTTGAAGAATTTTAGTACCCTCTCCAGATGTGTGATATAAAGGATATGGAAGGCTAGTATTTTCTTGATAACTGCCAGATATTTGACTAGCTTACATCAGAAAGTATCTTATAAGCTCCCCAATAATTGTTTCTGACAAAATTATCAGTGGGTGTTAAGATTAGGAGGTGAAAATATTATGGGAAATGAAAATATATACACACACTCATGTCTCAAAAAATATTTGTGCTTTTCAGTCAAGATGCCCACCAGACACCGCTTAACCAAGAGTTCAAACGTATGGTCACCACTGATGAGACTAACCCACCGGTTCCTCCAGTAGTGATTCCCGGAGGACACCATGCCCACTGTGAGTATCTCTAGCGATAAAAAAAAGACCTAGACCCAATATTGAGGAACTAGGCAAACCCTAACTGAGGGACAGTGTACAAAATAATTGGCTTTTCCTAAGGGAGATCAGAGATGGTGATTACATGGAATGTGAGACTGAATTAGGTTCTGATTCTACAAAAAAAAAAAAATACAAGATGATTGGTAAAATTTAGGTGTATAAATTAGATAATAAAATTGAATCAATGTTAATATCTGGGTTTAAATGATATGGTGATGAAAGATCGTCATTTTCACTCTCAACTTCAGAGAAATATATAGATAGAAGAAATAATAAGGCGAATGTGAAAACATGTTAATATTTGGGGAATCTTGGCGAAGGACACATGGAATTTTTGGTGCTGTTTATGCAACATTGATTAAGCCTGAAATTATTATTATCTGTCTTTTTCAAGAGAAGGCAAAGAAAATAAACTATGTGCTTTGGATAATTAACTTTTATAAAATCTTTATTAAAGCATTGTTTATGTAATAAAATTAGGAGTACATCTGTCTGTGCCTCAATATTGACAATTCTGTAGGGGTCCCTCCTTTGTATACAACCAATGGTAAAGCCTTTCTGTGTTTCATGGGTTTTTTCCCAAAAAGCCCTGATGTTGTCAGATCACTTTAACCTTTATTTAGAGTCTGAATTTTAAATATAGCAGTTATCTTCAAGAAAATGAAAACTAGCTAGAAATTTTGAAACTTCTGTGTGTAAATTCTTGCGTAGGTTAAGAAATTCACGGACAGATTTCTCCTATAAATTTGGCAAGTTCCCTTTTAGGGGGCTGGAAAAGAAAAAGATCTATGTTAAAGTTGTCTTAGGATATTGGTGTCTGGTTAAAATGTCGAAAGTAATTCCATTTTCTGGAATCTAATTTCAATTTTTTTACAGATACCTAGATGACCTAGTGTTTATCTTTATTGAAATTTTTAAAATTTAAAATTTAAACTGGCTACATCTTCAACAGTCCTCTGGATTTAGTTTTCCAGTTTCCTTCCCACACCCTGATTCTCATTTGCTTATGCCTCCATGTTAGAGGGCTAACGAAGGACCCAACCATTGCAGGGGTCACATCTACCCCAAGCCCAATAGGAAGGTCTAGAATCCCAGATATAAGAATCCATAATCCCTCATTATAAAATGTCTAATTTGAAAGACAGAAAACAGGAAGTGGCTTGTTCAAACTACCATTTTAAAAGAAGTACTTAAAAAGGATAATTAATTTGTGCACCTGGATGGCTCAGGTTGTTAAGTATCTGACTCTTGATATCAGCTCAGGTCATGATCTCACCATGGTGACGTCAAGCCCTGTGTCAGGCTGGGTGTGAAGTCTGTTTGGGATTCTCTCGCTCTCCCTCAAATAAACTAATAAATAAATAAAAATGATAGTACATTTAAAAAATAATCCTCACTAATCTTACCATGATAAAAGGCTAACAGCTAACTAACTACTTGCATTAGAACGTGTGTTTCTAGGTGGAAGGTGAATATAATACAGAAACTTCTGTACCACATAGGTCAAATGAAATGATCACTAGATCCATAAGAAATTATGCTTAAAAATACTATAACCATAGAAATCTTCACAAAGTTTTTACAAAGAAAACCCACACAGTATAAAGGCTCTATATTTTTCAGGAATGAAGTATTATGAATGACCTCAGTAGTCCAAGTGCTGAATCTTTTCCATTGTTTTCACAGTCTACATCCTTGAGGTATTTCCTATACGGATCTTCCTTGATGTACAACGGGCTTACATCCTGGTGAATCCACGGTAAACTTAAAATACGGTCAGTCAAAATGCACTGAAGACACTAATCTACAGAACAGCGGGTTAGCCTAGGCTCCCTTAAATGTACTCCGAACACTTGCCCTGACCTACAATGGGTGACATCATCTAACACAAAGCATGTTTTTTTTTTTTTATAGTTTATGTAGTTTTGAGACAGAGACAGAGCACAAGTGGGGGAGAGGCAGAGAATGGGAGGGAGACACAGAATCTGAAGCAGACTCCAGGCTCTGAGCTGTCAGCACAGAGCCAGACATGGGGAGCCGTGAGATCATGACCTGAGCTGAAGTCAGATGCTTAACCAACTGAGCCCCCCAGGCGTCCCACAAAGCATGTTTTATAAAGTGTTGCCTGTCTATGTATGCAACTTATTAAATACCGTTTGGGAGGTGACAAGCAGAAGGGTTTGTGTGGACATAGGATGGCTGTCAGGTTCCTCATCCTGGTGACCGCACAGATGACTGGGAGCCGCACCCGCTGTCACTGCCCAGCGTCACGAGGGTCTGTGCACCACAGATCACCACCTCAGGAAAAGATCTGATTCTAACATTCTGAGCACATTTCCCACTGGAGGTGTGCTACTTTTACACGGTCATGATGGTGAAAAATCATAGAGGAAGCATCTTGACTTTGTATCTCAAACTTTTATTGACAATAGCAAAAGGTGCTAATTGAGAGAACATGGAGAGAAAAGGCAAATCAAAACACAGCTCTTTAAAGATTTCAAAACTAGTATTACCACTGGGCAAACTAATGTTCTGGTAATTCCACAGTGTTAACGCAGCTGGATAGATCATTTTACTCTGGAAATGACGAGACACTCTCTTCCTCATCAACATCTCCTTCTAATTCCCTTTCCTTAGGGTTCTAAGGGTTGGAGAATCAAGAAATGGTCTGAAATGGGGAATATGAAATTTGATCAAAAGCAATTTTAATCCTCAACAACCAACACCTGAAGTAGTATAAACGGTAAATATTGATTTTAGTCAATAGGTAAATATTAATTTTAATCAATATTTTAGTCAAAATTCCAGAAATAATGTTGTTGGCTGTAAGACTGTCTTGACGAACCACACAAATTGTAGCTCCTACCGGGGCCGTGATGGTCATTTTTACTAAAGGCTCAGATTTATTGAAAGGCTATTATGTTCCAGACACTATTCTAAGCCTTTCATATCAATTATGTTCATAAAATCCTATGACATAGGCATTATCTTTGCCATTATTTCACTACCAATGCAAACAATAATTATGGTCTGTAGAGAACTTTCATTTGCACTAGTTAAGTGCTCACATGCACATTATCTCAATTGACCCTAATGCAGCTCTTTGAAACAGGTTTACCACAGGGAATAAATGGGAAATTTAGCAACTTTTCTAAATCTATCTGGAGAGGTGTGGCCGTGGTAAAAGCATCTGGATTTTATATTGTGTCTGTGTTAGAGTGCAGTGAACCGGTTTCATCTCTTCGGAGAGGAGGCTAAAAAGATTATCTTTTCCTTAGTGGATTAACCGCTATTTTTGTCTAAATCACTTTATCTTGTACGTGTTGGCCTACCACTGGACTTCATCTCTCATCCCACTGGGCTGTTTATCTCTCTTTCTACCAATTCTACACCACTTTCAGTGCTTTAGCTCCATAAGTTTAAGAAAATTTTGACATTTTCCAACTTTGTTCTTTTTAAAACTCATTTTGGCTCTCCTGGACCCTCTGTGATTTCATAGAAATTTGAGAGTCACTACATCAATTTCTGCACATACCAGAGAACCCAAAACAGCCACCTGGCTCTCGACTGGAATTGTGTTGATTCTATAGACCAACTACAGATGTGTGTGTGTACATCTTAAAAATATCATCTTCGATCTCTACCTCTCCTTAAGCCTTTTATAATTTCTCTTGGCTATGTTTTAGAGTTTGAGCACACAGTCTTGCACGTTCTTTAAAATATGTATTCCTAAATATTTCATATTTTGATGCTATTATAAATAGTATTATTTTAAAGTTTCATTTACTAATTCGTGGCTGGTATTGATTTCAGTGTTGATCGTGGACCAGCCACTTGGTAACAAGTTGTTACCACACTTGTCCTGGTAGATCTGTATAGATTATTCTATTCTATTCTATTCTATTCTATTCAATATTTATTCATTTTTGAGAGAGAGAGAGAATCCAAAGCAGGCTCCAGGCTCTGAGCTGTCAGCACAGAGTCCAATGCAGGGCTTAAACTCACAAAGCGTGGGATCGTGACCTGGGATGAATTCTGACAATCGATGCAGCCACCCAGGTGCCCCTGTATAGATTTATTTTAAATTCTGTGGTGTTGATGGCATCGTGTAAATCAAGACATTTTCACTAATTTTTCTTGACTTGCAGCACTAGCTAGGAACTCCACTGCAATCTGAATAGAAGTTGTAAAAAAAAATAGACGTTGCTTTGTTACTGATCTTATGAGAAATGTTTCATTAAGAAATTAGCTATAAATTTCCTGTAGGTGCCCTTTCCTGGGTTGAAAAACTTTCCGTCAGTACCCAGACAAATGAGAGTTTGTATCGTAAATGAGTGTTGAATATTTGTCAAAAGCCTTATCTACATCTATCGATATGATTACGTGAGTTTTAATGTTCATTCTGTTGATGCTGTGAATTGCACTAGTTTTCACATTTTGAACCAATTTTGATTTTCTGGGACAGAACCCACTTGATCAGAATACCTCATGAATTTTCTAAATTGCTGGATTTGATCTGCCACAATTTTGTACAGTGCTGAGTGTTTCCATTTTAATTTAGTTCAAAATATTTTCTTATTATCCTTATGATACCTATTTTCACCGGTAGGTTACTTGGAAGCATGTTGATTCATTTCTAAATATTTGGAGACTTTCCAGATAGTCTAACTTCAATCTTAGTCTAATGCTGATGTGATTAGAGAGTATATTATATTATAATTTTAAACACTTTAAATTTATTCAGCTATCTTTTAATGACCCAGATTATAGGCTATATTGGTGAGTGTTCCATGTGCACTTGAAAAGAATGAGTATTCTGTCCTTAGAGTGTTAAAAAAAAAAAAAAAGCAATTAGGTCAATTTAGTTGAGGGTTAAGTTTCCATATCCTTATTAATTTATAGCCACTTGTTCTATTAATAAGAGAATTAATCTCCAACTGGAAATTTGTTTATTTCACTTCCAAATCTACCCATTTTTGCTTCATTTATCCTGAAGTTCCATTATTATTTAATATACATAATATTTAATATTACTTTCCATCCTTTTGATAAATTGCTTTCTGACTATGTTTTGTGTATTACATATTGTCCACCATTAGTGCTGTAATCCCTCCTTGTTCTAAAATCATTTCTGTCATATCAGCGTAAGTTCAGCTTTGATTAGTGCTCCCGTTACATGTCTTCTTTTCTTTATTTTTAACTGCTTTAACATTGATCCCTTTTATATTAGTGTATATTTCCTAATAGACTTCATGTACTTGGGCTTGCTTGTAACTGATAGACTTCTTGTTTATTTGAGGATTTTAGAGTACTTAATCATATGTGTATTAATATATCTAGGTTTCAATAGACCAACTTACCATTTGCTTCCAACTTTCTTCTCTTTTTTTCATTCTTTTGCCTTCTGATGCCTTCTGAGGGATTGACAAATTTTTAAAAATCTGTTACATTTTCTTTAGGTACTTAATAGCTAACTCCCACTTTTTAATTATCACATCTTAGTGGTTTCTGGAAGACTATCTTACACAGCCTACCTTCAAATGAAAGTTCATGTAGATGTAAGAACAGTACCACCATGTGCTTTGATGTCTATGCTCCTATGTGTTATTCCTCTCATATGTTTTATTGTACATACACTGTAAACACTAAAATACATTAGTTTTATTTGTACTTTAAACAATTATGGTGTACTGAATTATCTCAAAGAGGTTAAAATGAGAAATATATTTCTATTTAGTCAGATGTTTACCATTTCAAGAGCTCTTTATTCCTTCTTGTAAGTTGTTAAGTGCATTTGATATTATTATCCTTCTGCCTATAAACGTTTTCAAAATATTTCTTACACTACTTTCTTGAAAGATATTTTCACTGGGTATAAAAGTCTAAATGACAGATAATTTCTTGTTTCTGAACTTTGAAGATATTGCTCTAATGTCTTTGGGACCATATAGCTTATTTTCTGACAATGAACCTATTGTCAGATTACATTTGCTTCTTCATACATAATGTATCTTTTAATTCTAGATGCTAAAAAATTTTCATTTTATACCTGGCTTGCAAGAATATCACTATAGACTCTTGGTGTGATTTTCTTTGTTTCTTTGGGTTGGTGCTGGTTATACTTTTAGGATCTAAAGGTTTATACTTTTCAACAAATCTAGTAATTTTTCAGTCAATATTCTACAAGTATTTTTTCTCTATGTCTTTAGGAATCTCTATGGATTCATGGTATATGTATATTATATCACTTGACTTTGTCCCACAGGTCAACAAATGGATTGTTTTCCCTTTTTTTTTTTCCTTTTCTCTGTAGTTGATGACCAAATGGGAAGAAGTATAGTATTAACTGGCGAGGGAGTGGCAGAGTTATTAGGAACAGTGGAATTATTGGAGAGTGTCATGATCGTGAAAATTGTCCCGGATGTGAACTTAGCAACAGGGACTAAATGGGAAATAGTGGGAAATCCAGAGGTAGAAAAGCAGAGAGCAAAGTTCACAGTTTCTTAGAGCATGTAGAGATTTAGTCAATGATAGTTTTCACTGGAGTCCTTTCGAAATGGGAATAATGAATGCAACTTATTAGGCTTGTCGAGTTAATATTGGTAGAGTATTAAACAGTCCTTGAAACATATCCTATATTAATTTGTAAGAAGCAAAACTAAGGGATGTAGTCTGTATTTTTTAAATTACTGAAGTATTGAAGTTGATACACAATGTTACATTAGGTTCAAGAAGTATGTATTTATGTTATGCTTCCTACAAGTATGGCTACCGTCTGCCACCATCCAGTGCTGCTACAATACAGTTGATGAAACTCCTTATGCTGTACCTTTACCCCATGATTGATTTATGCCATAACTGGAAGCCTGTACCTCCCACTTTTCTTTATCCATTTTCCACCCCTTTCCGCTCTGAAAATCACCTGTTTGTTTTCTGTATTAATAGTTCTGGTTTTGGTTTTCAATTTTTTTTAAGATTCCATCTATGAGTGGAGCCATATGGTATTTGTCTTTCTCAGTATGACTTAGTTCGTGTAGCATTATACCCTCTAGGCCCACCTGTAGGCTCAAGTGGCATGAACCCCACCTTTTTTTCAGCTGTATAATATTCCATTACACACACACACACACACAGAGTTTTCTTATTTATTTATTGATGGGCAAATAAGTTGCCATGTCTTGACTACTATAAATAATTCTTCAATATATGAAAACATCTTCTCAGTGTTTTTATTTTCCCAGGGTGAATATCTAATAGTTGAATTATTAGATCACATGGTACTGCTATTTTTAATTCTTTGGAGGAACCCCTGCACTGTTTTCCACAGTGGCTTGTACACACCCAACAGTGCACGAGAATTCCTATTTCGCTACATCCTCACCATCATGTGTTTCTTATTTTCTTGATTTTAGACATCCTGACAGGCCTCTGTTTGGATTTGCATTTTCCTGATGATGAGTGATGTTGAACATCTTTTCACATTTATGTTGGCTGTCTTTAGATCTTCTTTGGAAAAGTGTGTATTCAGGTCCTCTGTCCATTTTTCAATCAATCGTTTTTATTGTTGTTGGCTTGTATAAACTATTTTGTATATTAACTCTTTATCAGATATATAATTTGCAAATATCTTCTTTAATTAGTACCTTGTCTTTTTGTTTTGTGGAATGTTTCCTTTGCTGTTTAAAAGCTTTTTATTTTGATGAAGTCTGATAGTTTTTGTTTTGTTTCTCTTGCCTTAAGAGACATATGTAGAAAATCATCAATGTCAGAGAAATTACTGCCTATGTTCTCTGCTAGGATTTTTATGGTTGGTTTCAGGTCTCAAATTTATGTCTTTAATCCATTTGAGTTTATTTCTATGTATGGTGTTAGTAGCCTAGGTTTATTCTTTTGCACGGAATTGTCCACTTTTCACAGCACCATTTATTGAAGGTACTATGTTTTTCCACTTGTATATTCTCACCTCCTTTGTCATAGATTAACTGACCATATGCATGTGGGTTTATTTCTGGGATCTCTATTCTGTTCTACTAAAATATGTGAGCATTTTTGTGCTAGTACCATTCTGTTTTTATTAATATATCATTGTAGTATATCTTGAAATCTGGGATTTTGACATCTCCAGCTTCATTATTCTTTCTCAGAATTGCTTTGGCCATTCAGGGTTTTCTGTGATTCTGTACAAACTTAGGGTGATTTGTTCTAGTTTTATGAAAAATCATGTTGCTATTTTGATAGAGATTGCATTGAACCCAATTATTGCTTTGGGTAAAATGGACAATTTAACGATATTATTTCTACTAATACATAAACATGGAATATCTTTCCTTTTGTTTGTATCATCTTTAATTTCATTCATCAGTGTTGTATAGTTTTCAGAGTACAATTTTTAAAAATCTCTTCAGTTAAGTTTATTCCTGGGTATTTTATTCTTTTGGGTGCAATTAAAAATGGTGTTATTTTTATTTTTTATTTTTTAAATGTTTTGTTTATTTTTGATACAGAGAGAGACAGAGCATGAGAGGCGGAGGGTCAGAGAGAGAGAGACACACAGAACACAGAATCTGAAGCAGGCTCCAGGCTCTGAGCTGTCAGCACAGAGCCTGACGCGGGGCTCGAACCCACAAACTGTGAGATCATGACCTGAGCCGAAGTCGGAGGCTTAGCCAACTGAGCCACCCACGCGCCCCAAATGGTGTTATTTTTAAATTTCTCTTTCTATAATTTAGCTTATGGAAACATTACTGATTTCTAGGTTTTAATTTTGTATCTTTCCACTTCACTGAATTAATTTATTATAGTAGTTTTTTTTTTTTTTGGTGGAGTCTTTAGGATTTTCTTGTATAGTATCATGTCATCTGCAAATAATGACAGTTTCTTTTTTTTTTTTTTAACAATATGGATGCCTCTTCTTCTATTTGTCTGATTGCTGCAGCTAGGATATACAGTATTATGTTGAATAAAAGTGGCAAGAGTGGAAATACTGGTCTTGTTCCTGATCTTGGAGGAAAAGCTCTCAGTTTCTCACTACTCAGTATGGATTTAGCTGTTAAATTTCATCTATGGCCTTTATTATGTTGAGGCATATGCCCTCCATCCCCATTTTGTTAACATATTTTATTATAATGAAGTTCAATCTCGTCAGATGTTTGTTCTGCATCCATTAGGTCATCATATGAGTATTATCTCTGTTTTGTTGATGTGGTATATGCCCCTTCATTTGTGAGTGCTGAACCATCACTGCATCCCTGAAATAAATCTCACCTAATTGTTCTGAGAATTGTTATCCTTTTAACGTATAGTGTTACGTGGGTGGCTAATCTTTTGTTCAGGACTTTTGTACCTATGTTCATCTGGGGTATTGACCTGCAGTTCTTTTTTATGGTGTTTTGTGGCTATTATGTTTCTAGGAATTTATTTCTTCTAGGGTGTTCACTTTGCTGGCATGTAATTTTTCATAGAATGCTCTCAAATAAAATCCAAAATAAGAGGAAAAGAAACAACTGCCAGCACAGTAATAATCGGGGTTTTCTTATTCTCTTGATGAGTCTGGCTAGAGGTCTGTCTACTTTGTCTGTCTCTACATGCTCTTCATTGTTCCCTTCACTCACTTTGGGGTTTTTTTCTTCATTTTCTAGTTCCCTGAGATGTAAGGTTAGATTGTTTTGTTATTGTTGTTTTCTCATGTTTTGAAGTGGACCTGCATTGCTATGTACCTCCCTCTTAGAACTGCCTTTGCTGTGTCCACGAGATTTTGAACACATTTCATTTTCATTCGTCTCCATCTATTTTTAGATCTTCTTTGATTTCTTCTTTGACCCATTGGTTGTTTAGTCTCCAAGTGTATTATTTTTTTCTTATGATGGATATCCAGCTTTATATTGCTGTGGCTGGAAAAGATGTATGGCAAGATATCGATCTTTAATTTACTGAGGCTTGTTTCATGGCCTAGTATGCTCTATCCTGGAGAATGTTCAATGTGTACTTGAAAGGAATGTATATTCTGTGGTTTCTGTACATATGTGTTGTGTCCATCTGGCCTAATGTGTTCTTCAAAGACTGCTTCCTTAGTGATTTTCCATCTGGATGATCTACCCATTGATGTAAGTGGAGGGTTAAAGACTCCTACTATTATTATATTACCATAAATTCCTCCCTTAGGTCCACTAATACGTGCTCTATGTATTTAGGTGCTCCGTTACTGGTATGTAAACCTCTATAATTAGTATATCCTCTCTTGGATTGATCCCTTTACCTTCTTTGTCTTTTGTTGTAGTCTTTGTTTAGAATTATTTTAAAATAATTGTTTTGAGAGAGAGAGAAAGAGAGACAGGGCATCGGCAGGGGAGAGGCAGAGAGACACAGAATCTGAAGCAGGTTCCAGGCTCTGAGCTGTCAGCACAGAGCCTGGACTTGAACTCACAGCATGGGGTGAGATCATGACCTGAGCCACCCAGTTGCCCCTGTTACAGTCTTTCTTTTAAGGACTATGTTGACTGATATAAGTATTGCTACCCTGGCTCTTTCCCTGCTTCCATTGGCATGGTGAATGTTTTTCCATTCCTTTACTTTCAGGCCGTATGCATCGTTAGGTCTGAGTTGTGTCTCTTATAGGCTGTATCTAGAGGGGTCCTCTTGTTTGTTTTTAATCCACTCCACCATTCTGTCTTTTGATTAGAGCGTTTGGGTCATTTAGATTTAAAGTGATTATCAATAGCTGTGTACTTACTATACTTTTGTTTTCTGTCATTTTGTTGTTTGTTTTTTAGGTCTTGGTTCCTTCTTGCTCTTTACTTGTGATTGATCAGTATAATTTGTGGCTTTATTTTCTTTCTCTTTACATTTTGGGTGTCTATCCCATGTTTTGGATTTGTGGTTACCATGAGATTCACATATAACAACTTACATAAAAACCAGTCCATTTTAATTTGTTGGTCATTTAAGTTCATACACATTCTTAAGAAACTATGAATAAAGAAAAATATTTTTTTTAATGTTGCATTATGGCCATTTTAAAGAAATAACTTTATGTTTTGTTTCTCTGGAAACTCTTTATCTTTCCTTCTAATCTGAATGTTAACCCTGCCAGGTAGAATATTCCTGATTGTGGGTATTTTTTTTCCTTCCTTGGAACACGTTGAACATATCATCCCTTCTGGCCGGCAAAGTATCAGTGGAAAAATCAGCTGATGGCCTTCCAGGTTTTCCCTTTCGGGTAAGTTGTTGTTTTGTCTTTAATCTTTGACATTTAATTATTATGTGTCAGAATGTGGACCTCCTTGGGTTCATCTTGTTTGGAACTCTCTGTGATTTTTGATGTCTTTTATCCTTCACTAGGTAGGGAAGTTTTCAGCTAGTATTTCTTTAAATATGTTTTCTACATCTTTCTCTCTTTCCTCCTCCTTCTAGAGCCCTTATAATGTGAATGCTTTTTGCTTCATATTCAAGATATCTTTTAATCTATTATTTGTTAAATTCTTTTCTTTTTTGCTGTTCAGCTCATCTGACTTCCATCACCTGTCTTCCTGATCAGATGCCTTCTTCCGCATCCTCTCATGGGCTGTGGATTCCCTCTAGTGTGCCTTTTACTTCACTTATCGTATTATCCAAATCTGATAGGTTCTTTTAATATTTTCTGCCTTTTTATTGAAGTTCTCACTGAATATTTCCACTCTTTTCTCCATTTCATTGAGTATCTTTATAATCATTATTTATCAAGCACATCTTATCTCTGTTTCATTTAGTTCTTTTTCTGAGTTTTCTTTTTCCTTATTCTTTCTCTTGCAGTATATTCCTCTGGTTCCCCATTTTGCTTGACTTTGTTTTTATGGATGAGGCAAAATGACTCCTTCTAAACTAGAAGTCGTTTTCTTGTGTCTTGTGCCCCCTTCCCAGTGTATATTTGGTGAATTTTGCTGGTCGACTGGAGCTGCAACTGTACATGGTAGTTTCCCTTTCCAAAGGAAAAAATAAAAAGTAAAATATAAGAAAAATAAAAAAAGAAGACAAAACCAAAAGAAAAAAAATAAGTAAAAATTAAGAAAAACAACCACAAAACCCTGTGAAGCCATGGTTTTCTCCGCCCAGCATCACAGGAAGCTGGTGTGGGCGTAAGGACCTTGGACTTGCTGGGTCTGCAAGCTTCCAGTGAAGATGGACTCCCCAGTTATCATGTCTGAACAGCCCTTTATGGTGTCCAGATCCCTCCCTAGTGTGAGATTTTGAGGGAAAGAGGGAGAGAACATTCTAGTAGTTCCTTTGCCCTTGTAAATCATGTTTCCATCCCAGCAGGATCGGGGCAGGTGTGGACTTGTGGCTCCTGGGCTGGCTGAGGCCACTCGTTTTCTCGGTGATAGGACGTCCCGGTTACGGACTGCGGATGCAGTGAGGGTGGCATCTGAACCCACCCTTTGTGATGTCCAGACCCTGTTCAGGTCTGAGCTTTCAAGGTGGAGAGGGAGAGAGCACACCCACAGGTCTATGACCCTTTTAAACCTCAGCTTCTTTTTCTGTGCACCAGCGTGACGAGGGCTGGCGTGGCTGTGGACCCTGGGCTCACGGACGTCACCGGCTCACTGAGACACTGGGCCCACCCATTATGGTGTTCAGATCCTGCTCCTGTCTAGGGCCTTAAGGTGGGTGGGAGCAGCCGCTGTGTCATTCTCCAACGCTCTCTGACTGGGAGAGCTTTCCTCTAGCTCCCCTGCCACTTAGCAGATTTCTTGTGTTGTCTTCTTCATGTGCGGTGCCTGCTTCATCTCAGCTTTTCTTCTGTGCCCCCGTCTTCTCCCTCCCCACGGCCATCCAGTGGGGGGGGGAGGTTCCCTTCATGATGGTGTCTCTCTCGCTTTTCTTTGGCCACTCGATGTTTGGTTGTGAGCGGCTGCTCTATGAATAGGAATAATTTGGTGTGTTCAGCGTCTTCCTGCATCACCGGCTTGAACCGGAACCTCCTCATCGTTCTGATTTTAATTTCCCTGATGATAAGTTATGTGGAGTAGATTTTCATGTGTCTGTTAGCCATCTGTAGATCTTCTTTGGAAAGAAATGTGTATCTAGGTTTTCTACCCATTTTTTTACTCCAAGTCTTTGATTTTTTAGTGTTGACCTATGTAACCTTTTTGGATATTAACCCCTTATTGGTTATATCATTTGCAAATGTCTTTTCCTATTCAGTAACTTTCCTTTCTTGATGATTTCCTTCGCGGATCAGAAGCTTTTTACTTGGGCGTAAGCCCAAAAGTTCATTTTTGCTTTTGTTTCCCTTGGCTTAGGAGACCGATATGGGAAAATGTTGTTAAGGCCAGTGTCCACAAGTTTTGTGCCTGGGTTTTCTTTTAGTAGTTTTACAGTTTCCAGTGTTACATTCAGGTCTTTAATTCACTTTGAGTTTATGTTTTTGTGCAGTGTAAGAAAGTGATCCAGGTTTATTATTTTGAATGCATTGGCCCAGTTTTCCCAACACCATTTATGATACAGACCGCCTTCCCCATTGCACATGCCTGCCTCTTCTGTCAGAGATTACTGGATCCTGTAAGTACACGCTCTCCATTCTGTTCCGTTGACCTATAGTGCATTTTTGTGCTGGCACCCTACTGTTTTGATCACTGTTGCTTTGAAGTATAACTTAAATCTGGAATTGTGGTACCACCAGGTTTGCTTTTCTTTCTCACGATTTCTTTGGCTATTCATTCAGGGACTTTGTGGTCCCATACATATTTTAATATTACTCTCATTCTCTGAAAAATGCTGTTGGTATTCTGATAAGGATTGCATTGAACTCATTTCTTTGGGTAGTATAAACATTTCAACAACAATCTTCTAACCCAGGAGCATGGAGTATTTTTAAACACGTTTGGTTGTTTCCAGTTGCTGTCATAAGTGGTTTACTGGTTTTACAGTACATGCCTTTGACCCTCTTGGATAAGTTAAGTTTATTCCTAGGCATTATTTTTTCTTTTTCATGCAATTGTAAATAGAATTGGTTTCTTAATATCTCTTTCCTCTACTTTGTTATTACTGCTTAAAAATGCAATATAGTTTTGTACATTATGTATCCTGCAACTTATTAATTTATCCCAATAGTTTTTAGTTGGGCTTTTCTATGTATAGTATCACATCATATTCAAAGAGTGACAGTTTTACAGTCAAGAGGCCAATTACTAGTTACAAAATGGAATTGGTAAAGTCCAGAACTAAATGAATTCACAGGCAAATTCTATCAATCATTTAAAGAAGAGATCCTATCCATGCTAGTCATACTATTCCAAAACATGTTAGAGCAAGGAAGTCTTCAAAATAGATGCTGCAGTTTTCACTGGGGTTAGAACTTGGTGGCTTAATGTATGGATAAAAAATTTAGGATCATTCCCTGTGGAAAAGAGAGAGGATACATGAAAATGAGAGGTTAGGTTTTGCTATGTTTTGAAAGGATCCTTTTTATTGGAGGAGGGTGATTCTCTAGTTATTTTAGACATTTTAATTGCTGTGTAATTATATTTGGATGCTGCATGGAGACATTTTACTTGATGTAAACTCCTTCAGGATGAATGTGAGGCACCCCTGGATTGCAGGTTTCAGGTACCCATTTCAAAATACTTTTTAAAAGCATAACCTTCTGTAAAAGTAATGGAAGAATCAGTCCTATCCTGTCAACCTCATGCTTCGGTGGGACAGATGCGGTGTCTCTTCACTGCGGTTTGTGCAATCAAAAGCCCAGTTTTAGTATTCAGTTGTCATTTTTGTGAGACATTTCTCTTCACATGAATGCTTCAATTTCAGTGTTTAGATTTGAAAAAAGAAGAACCTTCCCCAGAGGACTGACTGGGATGAGAAGTAGAAGGAAATAATTGATAAGGAGCTACTGGAAAATATTTATCACCAAGGTGAGAATTTTGTCTGTATAATAATCCCAATTAGTCAAACCCGAACTAGAATTTCCTAATTGTAAAAAGAATTTGGCAACACTGATTCTTAAACGATGTGTCTAGATGGCCCTAAAGTCTGGACAGGAGGAAACTATGAGGCAGCTGTGCTCTACACGTTAACTGGTGCTGCCAACGGGGGGAGGCTCAGGTTCCGAGAACTGGACGCCAGAACTCGAATCCGGGTGTCTTGTTCGGCCGGGAATTTCAGGCAGGGTTGAGTGAACAAGGGATGGAGACAGAGGAAGAAAATATGGTTTAAGAACGTTTCGTAGTTCATGCTAAATGGCGATGGCACACTGGAATTTCTGAGAAGTATACAAAACCACCACCAAAACTGTGCTCTCAGTGGCTGGAGCCCTGAGGAACTGACTCCTCCTCCGGCTCCCACCCTCCAGCAGCGGAGGATTCCCTGGAGGATGGCGTCACCTCCATAAGAGCCCGGGGAGCCCCAGGGCCTGTGTTAGGACGTGAAAAGAAACAGGGAGCAGCTGTAGGTGAATGTTGGTGGCTTTGAGCTCCCGTGGAACCGCCCGGGCCTGGGGGCCTGAGAGACATCTGTCACGCTGCTGAGAGATGGAAAGGAGGCTACTTCCATGCTAATCATCATCATCGTGATGATCATTAGGCACCTTACAGTGACGTTTATTTATACATAGGCTCCCTTAAGGAAAAGAGAGAAACTCTAAAAGGTGTTTGGGAGCACCAAAAATACTATAATGTTACTCATCGCACAGTGGAAGAATTAAGTTGACAAATTTATTTATAGCTTGATATTTAAGCACCATTTATAAGTTTCCATTTAGAAAAGCCATCTGGCTCGAACTAGTGGGCGTCCGGCTCAGAACTCCGGGTGCCCAGCTGCCCGCGGGCCAGAGGCAGAGGGTGCGGCGCTCTGTCCTGAGGGCCACAGTGATTTGGCTGCTAATGCACGCCCATGGTGGGGCCTTCAGTTGTCCCTCCACCGGCCACTGTGTCCTCAGCAGGACAGAGTTTCAGGACGAGCCTTCCACCTGCCTGTCGCAAAACCGCATGGAATACTGAGCCGCTGTTAGGCTGGACTCTGCAGGGAAACGTCTGATCCTTTCTTTGTCAGGGCTAAGAGTTAATAATGTGTCACAACTACTTTAACAATGCATTACTGAGCAGTCCGTACAGTATGTAATTAACATTTCTCACTTTAATTTTTCTAAGCACTAACAGTACAGAGTGTGAATAAAAGTTATAGATTATAGACCTTATATGAAAACTAATCTTTTTAAAGGAATAGTCTATTCAGAATATTAACATTTTTTTTTCTTAAAATACTTTTTCTTTTGACTGTAACACCACCCCAGCAAGAACATAATCCACGTAGCGAGTCTTGACCTACAGTAAGTGAGGGTGTTGTGTAAAAGAACATTTCCAGGAAGAAGGGGGTGTCCAGTCTGCCGCTCAAACCCTGAGAGAAGAACCTGGTATGCAGTGGGCGGGGAAGGACACAGCTCTAACTGCACTAAGGCTGGGTTGACTTCTCTCTGTTCTAGGTTGGTCTTTACGCCTGGCCTGTTTACTTCCAGAGTCCCACAGCGCAAGGATCCGGTACAGACTGGCTGAGGAGGTGCAGAAAGCCACACTTTCCTCCACTTACAGGATTTCAATCACTTCTGTACAAATGGCTGGACTTGAGGGTAAGAACTGACGCACATACGAATAGGTCTATTTGTGTGTTTGGTCCTACAGAGCCCCAAGCGCCAAGCACCCAGCTCTCTGCCCTGCGCTGAAAGACTTTGATGCCAGCTTTCAGGGGAGGAGCAGTAGGGTGAGTCCAGGAGGGTAAGAGAAACCAAAGACCTGTGCTATAGCGCCACCTCACGGAGAACAAAGGAATGGCTCTAATAGGTCACTAATTACAACTGACCATTAACTGTGCATGAACTAAGTGTAGATTTTTTTTGGATGCAGTAAAATACTGCAAATTAACATTTTATTTTCTCTAGCTTACTGTAAGGCATTATAACAACATATAAAATGAATTCATTGTCTAAGTTGTTGGTAATGCTTTCCCTGACAAAAAGTAGTGTATTAGTTAAGTTTCAAGCAGGTTCTAATGTTGTACATAAATTTTGATGCTGTAGCTCTGCATGCTGACCCCCTGCAGAATTCCTGGTCTCAGGGGGAAGACAAGTTTGCTACTCCAAATGTAGCATCAGTGGTCTAGCTCCTCAAGCACTGTGACAGCTCCTGTCACGGTGGCATCACAAAGAGAAAATGAATTCTCCCGCAGCCAAGCTCAGAAGCATGGAATATTGTAATATAACTTGTAAAGAATTCAAAACAGATATTATGAAGAAATTTCAGAAAGTCAATTCAGTGAACTCATGAATAAAATTAAATCCTGGAGATGAAGAATGAATTAGCACTGAAAAACAGATTAAACTGAAGAGAGAATACATAATCTGGAAGGCAGGAATATGGACATGGTTAAGGTGGTAGAGGAGGAAAAAACAAAGATTTTTTAGGAAACCCTACAGCATTTATCAAACTGACTTAAGTATACCGAGTATACCATAAGGAGAAGAGAGGGAGAAAGGAACAGAGTTTTGTCCCGTTCCTTGCCCAAGGTCTGAACTAAAGTTCACAAAGCCCAGAGAATATTGCATTATTTCAGTGCACACACACACAAGGTATACTGAAACTGGCAAAGGTCAACGGCGAAGAACAAATCTTAAAGGCAACTAGGCAGCAAGGTAGGTGGAGGGAAGGAACCTGTGACTTCTCGGGGACTAGATCTGACGGAAAAGCACTCTATTTCTTCACGTCCTTCAGCCCATCTGACCGATGTTTAGGGGAGCCATGCTTCACCCACCACAGCCTGTGTCTCTCACCCCACCACACACAGTGGGTGGCCTCAGTTGGGCCCAGTGGCCCTAGAAGGAGACCCCATGCTCAGCAGCACTGGCACCACAGGCAGGCTTGAACCCAGGGGACAGGGCCAGCAGCTCATGCAGGGGCTACTCCAGAGCAGGTGGTTTTGAGGAGCAGGGTCCCCACCGCACCCCTTGGGCAGACCAAGAGACAGAGCTGACCTACCTAATACAGGGAAGCAAACACGTGCAGAAAGACAGAATGATGAGTCAGAGGAATGTGCTCCAAACAAAAGACCAGGGCAAAACTTCAGAATTAGAGCGAAATGAAAAGCAATCTACCTGGTGTAGACTTCAAGGTAATAGTCATTGTTAAGAAAGGAACGGACTATAGGAGAATGTCAACAAGCAGATAGGAAATATCTAAATAAAGAACCACTCCGAGCGGAAGAATACAGTAACTGAAATGAAAAATACACTCGAACGATTTAAGAGAAGATTAGTAGATACAGAAGAATGGACCAAAATCTGGAAGACAAGGTAGTAGAACTTTATCCAGGCTGAACTGCATAAAAAGGTAGATTAATGGACCTCTAAGACCAACATCCAGCATAGTAACACTCACATTACAGGGGTCCCTGGAGGAGAAGAGAGAAAGGGTCAGAGCCCCGAAAAGGATGGAGCCAAGATGCATAAAATTTCAAAAATTAAAAATTGAGACTCTTAAGAAAAACAACTAGTTATATACGAAAGAAGCCCCATAAGGCTGCCAATGTTTTAGCATAAACTTTCAGCAAATGGTATTCCACTCCTTCCTGGCTGCAAAGATGTGATTATTTATACAATGGAATATTAGCCACAAGAAAAGACTGAACTCTTGCCGTTTGCTGCCACATGGATGGAGCTAGAGACCATCACATTGTGTTTTTATACAGGAATAACAATTAGCAGAAAGGGAAATGAAGAAAATCTGATTTACAATTGCACCAAAAAGAGTAACATACCTAGGAATAAATATAACCAAGGAAGTAAAAACCTACACTCTGAACTGCAATATATTGATGAAAAACTGAAGATAACACAGATCAGTGGAAACATAGTCCATGATTTGGGAGAATATTGTAAAATATCCATACTACCCAGAAGAATCTACAGATTCATCGCGGTCTCTATCAACATACCAATAGCATTTCTCATAGAAGGACAAACAATTGTAATATTTGTACGGATCTAAAGGCTCGCAATACAACAAAGCTGTAGTAACCAAAACAGTGTGGTCCTGGCACAAAAATACTCATAGATCAACAGAACAGAATAGAGAGCCCAGAAGTATACCCACGCTTATATGGTCAAATAACCTCAGACAAGGGAGGCAAGAATATACATTGGGGAAAATGCTGCTTCTTCAAGAAATAGTGCTGGGAAAAGCCAATCACTGTCTCACACCACACAAACTCTAAAAACCTAAATGTGAGAGCCAGAACCATAAAAGCCTTAAAACAAAGCAAAAAGCATAGGCAGTGAACTTTTGGACTTCACCTTAGCAGTATTTCTCCAGATCAGTCACCGTGAGGAAAGGGCAGCAAGCCAAAATAAACTATTTGGACGATATCAAAGTCCTTAAACATGCAAAATAAACCAACAAAATGACAAAGCAGCCTATTAAATGGAAGGAGATATTTGCAAATGACAGACCTGATAAGGGATCAATGTCCAAAATATAAAAATTACCCCGAAAAATTCAGCATGTGTGCGTGCATGCACAGATAAGTCAAACTATCAGCAGAGGACCTTAATAAAGTTTTTTCCTCAGAAGATACACAGATGGCCAACACATGAAAAGATGCTCAACATCACTCATTATCATCATGGGAATGAGACCCAAGCCACGGTGAGATGCCCATGGAAACAGGGAAGGTATCCTCAAGGATGCAGAGAAAAGAGAACTCTCACACCCTGTGAGTGGGGATGTGGATTGGGAAGCCACTGTAGGAAACAGTATGGAGACTCCTCAAATAATTAGAAACCCCACGTGACCCAGTAATTCCAAGCCTGGGTGTCTACCATAAGAAAGAGAAACGAATAGATCTATGTACCCCTATGTTTGTGGCAGCACGATTCACAACGGCCAAGAACTGGAGTCAGCCTAAGTGTCCAGTGACAGGTGAATGGATGAAGAAAAAGTGGTATTTGTTAACCATAAAAAAGAATGAGCTCTTGCTATTTGTTACAGCATGGATGGGTAGAGAGGGCATAATGCTAAGTGAAATAAGGCAGAAAGAGAAAAAGAACATGTGGACTTAGTCATATGTGGAACCTAAAACAAAAAAACAAAAAGGAACAAACCAAACAAACAGACTCCTAGACAGAGAACAAGTTGGTGGTTGCGGAAGCTGAGGGGGAGGGGGTACAAACGTTCACTTATAAAATAAGTCAGGGCTTACAAGTACCGCCTAGAGAATACAGTAAGAACCTGTTAGGGTGAGCATTTTGTAACACATGTCGTTGTGAAATTGTTATGTACCTGAAACTAATCTAGTCTTTCACCTATACGTCAAGTAATGTATACACAAAAAGATTAAGCCACAAAGGAAGCCCTACTGGGTTCTGAGTGGAAACATGTAAAGGTCAGGAGAGAGTGGAATGATGTATTTATTCAATGTATCATAAGATAAAAGGTGCCAGCCGAGAATATTCTATCCAGCAGTTATTTTTCAGACACAAAGGAGAAATAAAGGCTTCCCCAGATGAAGAGAAGAGAAAAATCTGAGGGAGTTCAGCACCACTAGACTTGCCTTCCAAGAAATGTTGAAAGAGAAGCACGTTAAGCTGAAGTCAAAAGTCCACGTTACACAACATTTGCAGAAGGTGACAAATAGCCAGAATTAGAAAACTATAGCTCTGCCTTAGAGGAGTGGGTTCAACAGTCAGACTGTGGAGGTTAAAACGGCATTAAAACTATAGTCACTGAGGTTTGGTAATAAGTTCACAGCATAGAGAGGGAAGAGGAAACACATGAAATCCTTCTAAGCAAATGAAGAGAAGTTGCCATCAGCAGAAACAGGACCATTTTACCCAGGAGATATTTGATGTGCCCTTGTGCCCTCCTGCCAACACAATGGAAAAATCTATAACAGATGTCTAAAACATAGAGGAGCTTAAGTATATCGCTATAGAAAACCTTCACTTTACAAAGGTAAACAAAATAACCAGACCTCATCACCTTAAATGTAAATGGACTGAACTCAGCAACCAAAGAGTGATTAGAAGATTAAAAAAAAAAAAAAAGATTAACATACTGCCTACAAGTGACTGATTTCTGTTGTACACACACACACAGGCTCACAGGAAAGGGTAAACGATGATATTCCAAGCAAGTGGGATAAAAAAGAAAGTGGGCATCGTCATTTTTATATCAGACAAAATAGACTTCAATCCAAAAATAGTACTAAAGATATTAATAGTGAATATATATGCTCCTAACAGCGAGCACCAACATATATTAAACAAATACTAACAGATCTTAAGGAGAGGGACAAGACGATACCCCACTATCAGCAAAGGATAGATCATACAGATTAAAAAAATCAAAAGGAAACACTGGGCTTAAGTCTATTTGTTATAAATTACTGTTTGACAGATATAGAACATTCCATCCAGCAGGGGCAGAATACACATTCTTCTCAAGTGAACATGCAACTTTCTCCTTGACAGGATAGCACACAAAACACAAATCTTAGCGTATTTAAGACTGAAATTATATCAACTACGTTTTAACCAAAATGGCATGACCCTGGAAATTAGTAAGAGGAAAGTGAAGCTCTACCAAGATCCAGAAGCTGAACAACACACTTCTAAGCAAAGGGGAATCAAAACTGTTCTCAGAACAAACGACACTGGAAATACAACCCATCCAATACTGTGGCACGCAGCGAACACAGTGCTTGGTTATATTAAGAACTAAAGATCTCAAGGAACTAGAAAAAGAAGAAATTGAGCCTAAAGTTAGCAAAACTAAAGAATAAAAAAGGTCAGAGCAGAAATAAGAGACCAGAAAACAATAAAATGGATCAACAAAACTAAAAGCTAGTTCTTTGACAATATCAATAAAATTGACATCTCTTCAGCTCATCAAGAAAGGCTCCACAAAATTAGGATTGATAGAGAAGACATTATATAACTGATACTATAAAAATTCATAGGGATTGTGGGAGACTCCTATGAAAAAATATACCAACCTTGAAGAAACAGACAATCTGAACAGATTAATAAGTTATAAGTCCTGAATTGGTAATATAAAACTTCCCTCCACAGAAAATCCCAGGACCAGAGTAGAGTTCCCCTGGTGAATTCTACCAAATAGTCAAACATAAATTAACAAAAGTGCTCCTCAGACTCAATTTAAGAGGTCAGTATTCTTGCCTTGATAACAAAACCAGAAAGGATACCACATTAAAGCAAAAACCAGACAAATTTCCTTGATGAATATAGATGTAACATTTGTCAAAATATCATCAAGCCAGAGTCAAGAACACGTCAAAAGGATTATACTCCATGATCAAGTGTTCCGCGCCCCCCCCCCAGAATGCATGGATGTTTCCACATGTACAAATCAATAAATGTAATATATCACAATGTGATACTTATTACAAGATTAAACAAATCACATAATCAATAGATGCAGAAAATTTTGACTAAATGCTACATCCTTCCCTGATAAAAATCCTTAACAGCGTGAGTTTAGAGGAGCCATCCCTCAGTATAATGAAGGCTGCATGCTACAAGCCCATGGTGGACGTGATATTCCATGGAGATAAATGGAAAGTGTTTTCCCTGAGATCAGGAAGAAGGCAAGAATGCCCATTCTCACTATTTGTAGTCAAGAAGTAAGCAAGACAGAAGGCATCCAACTAGAAAAAATGAAATAAAATTGTGGCCATTTTCTGATGACTATATAGATACACTGTACATATATAGTGTGTGTATATATGTATACACACTTATGTAATGAATATAAAAAGTTTGAAATAACAAATTTAGAAAAATGATAGAATGCAAAATTAACCTAAAAAGTCAGTTGCATAGCTTTACACTAATGATGAAGTATCTAAAAAAGAGAACCATCCCATTCCCAATAGCTTCAAAAAAATAAAATTCTCAAGAATAAATTTAGCGAAAGAAGTAAAAGATCTGTACAATTAAAACTAAAAGACTTTGCTGAAAAAAATGGAAGATTACATACTCAAACAATAGACATTTGTGTTCATGGACTCGAAATATTGATGTTGTTAAAACATCCATACATCCCAAAGCTGTCTACTCTACAATTTAATCCCTATAAAAATACCAAAGTTACAAAACATTCCCCAAATTTGTGTGGAACCATGAAAGCTTCCAAATAGCCAAGGAAATCCTGAGAAAAAAAGAACAAAGATGGAGGTACTATATTTTCTGATTCAAATTATAGTAAAAAGCTGTAGTTATAAAAAACAGTGTGGTACTGAACACACACACACACACAAATAAATAGAACAGAGGTCCGAGTAAAATTCTGGCATATCCAGTGAACTAATATTCAACAAAGAAGCCAAGTCTATCCTCTGGGGAAAGTATAGTTAGTTCAACAAATTGTACCAGAGAACTGGAGAAACACAACCTAAATAATGAAATTGTACCCCTATCTCATACGACTCACAAAAGTCAGATTGAAATAGAGTAAACATAGGAGCTGATTCCATATA
Source organism: Mungos mungo (assembly GCA_004023785.1). NCBI lineage: Eukaryota > Metazoa > Chordata > Mammalia > Carnivora > Herpestidae > Mungos > Mungos mungo. Next base: position 218,308 of record PISW01002736.1, read on the forward strand.
ACTTCTAAAAGCAAATGCAAGGAAGAAGCTCCTTGAGACTGGCCTTCGCCAGGAATTTTGGACATGATACAAAAAGCACTAACACACACACACACACACACACACACACACACAATGAGACTAAATAAAACTGAAGATTTTGTGCAGCAAAAGAAACCACCAAATGAAAAGGCAGCATACAGAAGGAAAGAAAACCTTTCAAGCCCTAAATTGTAAATCCCCCAAATATGTGGTAAATATTCAAAATATATAAAGAACTACCATTTAATTGCAGAGAGTACCATCTGATTTACTGACTTAAAAACGAGAAGCACTAAATAGACTTTTCCCCCATTGAGCACATCAGAATGGCCAAGAGGCACATGAGAAGATGCTTTGGCATCATTAACCGTCTGGAAATGCAAATCGAAACCTCAAGGAGATGACATCTCACACGTTAGAGTTGCCATTCCCAAGAAGACAAGAGATAACAGGTGCTGGGGAGAACGCTTACACACTTGCTGGGAATATAAATTGGTCCAACCCAAAGGGAGATTCCTCAAAAAATTACAAATAGCTGCACCATATGATCCAGAAAATCTACTGAATATTTACCTAAAGGACATAAAAACCGGATTGTGGAAAAATACATGCACCCCCATGTCTATGGCATATTACTCACAATAGCACGACACGGGAACAAGCTAGCTGCCTATCAGCAGATACGTGGGTACTAATGTGGGATGTATACATGTTAAATACTGCTCGCCATTAGAAGGAACATCTGGCTGTTTGCAACATCAGCGGACATTGGACACAGTATCCCAAGTGAGAGAGGTCAGAGAAAGACAACTACTACATGATCTCACATACATTTGGAATCCAAAATAATGTCAACATTGTTAAAAATTAAAACAACTGGTGGTCACCAGGAGACTGGGGGGCGGGGAGGGGAACAAGACTGATGTCCTTTAAAGGCACAAACTTAGGCAGCAAATAAGCCATAAAGATCTAATATACAGTAAAATGAACTCAGACAACAATATTGTACTATACTTATGCAATGTGATAAATAGTACCATCATGGCAATATCACAACATATAAATACAGTAAAGCAGTACATACACATTAAATTTACTCCATGTTATAGGTCAAATGAAGTCAATGAAGAAAATGTAAAAAGAAAGGCAATTCAAAGAGTGATGCCTACACAATTAGGAAATTGTCAATAAAGAGAGGGAGACACCAAAAAGAACCAAATAGAAACCGTGGCTCTGAAAAACTCGTTAGCTGTTCTGACAAGCACACTACAGGAGTGAACAGATTTGAGCAGGCAGTGGGCAAAACTAGTTTCAATGACCCAGCATTTACATTCCTATGAGGTCTCAGCAGGAAGAAGCAAGGCACAAAGGAAAACCTAGTAGGGGATGGATGGGTGGCCATCCAGAATGCCCATTATGGAAGTCACAGAAAGAGCAGTGGGAGAGGGGCAGAAAAACTCCCCACATGGGATGAAAAACATGAACCTTTACATCCAAGAAACTTTTAATGAACTCCAAGGAAGCTGCATTTAAAGAGATCTTCACCAAGACCCATGGTACCCACTCTAAAAACAGACACCCTGAGAAAGTCTGAGGAGGAAAAAGAGAATCACACACACGGGGGCCTCAGCAACATTAACAAAAACCATGGAATCCGGAAAGCAGTGGGACGATAGGGTTCAGAGCACAAAAAGAAACACAAAGTGCCTGCCGAACAGGAATCCTCGACCTGGGGAAATTCATCTTCCAAAATGAAAGAGAAATTAAGACGTTACCAGATAAAAGAAAGCTGAGAGATTTCATTACTCCTAGACCTTTCCTAAAATTGAATGCTAAAAAAATCCCTGCAAGTTGCAAAAAGAAGACACTTGACATTAATGCAAAGTCACAGGGATAAACAGAGTCTCTGGTAAAGGTCACTGCATGAGTGAATTAAAAAAATATCGTAATTTGATTTTGTAACTTTTTCCTTTTACATTTTTTTGCTCACTGTATGATTTTAAAAAGATAACGGATAAAACTAATTATAAACCAATGTTTACGGGCACGTGACATGTTAAAATGCAATTCATAACAATAGTAAACATGAAGGAAGGGAACAAAGCTGTAAAACTTAATGAGACTAAACTGATATAAATTAAAATTGATAGAACGTCAGATGTTAATTGTGATTCCTATAGGAACCACTAAGAAAATAACTAAAACATATACAGGAGAGGAAATTGAGAAAGAAATCAAAATGATGCACTAGAAAATTCTGTCAAAGCAAAAGAAGGCAGTAGCAAGGGGATTAAGGGACATAAAGAGAGAAGATGAATAGAAAACAAAGAGCAAAATGGCAGAAGTCAATCCTGCATTATCGGTGATACTTTATATGTAAAAAGATTTAATTCACCAAGTAAAACAAAATGGTAAAATGGGGAAAAATGTAATGATGTACTATTTACAAGAGACTCACTTTAGACCAAAAGACATAAGTAGGAGGAAAGTATAGAAAACTAGGCCACACAAATATGAAAACAGAGTTGGCATGATGTTGATATCAAACAGAAGAGATTATAACTCAAAATTGTTACAAGAAGTGCCTTATTGGGGCCCCTGGGTAGCTCTGTTGGTTAAACATCTGACTCTCGGATTTTGACTCATGTCATGATCTCAAGGTTCCTGAGACAGAGCCCCCCTGGGCTCTGCACTGACAGCATGGCCTGCTTAGGGTTCTCTCTCTCTCTGCCCCTCCCCAACTCTCTCTCTTGCTGACAAGATAAATAAACATTTAAAAAAAACAACAGTAAGTGCTTTGTTTATTGATGAAAGGGTCAATCCATCACAAAACAATTTTAAGCCTCTTCACACCAAGAAAGAGAGCCCCACAATGTGTGCAGCACACCCTGACAGGATGGAAGTGAGGAATAGTTCTACAGTAGTCGGAGAGTTCCGTGTTGTCCCTTCGATCCCCGATGGAAGGTCACCCAGGGGAGAGGCCACCGCGTGAACAACACGGGAATCTGAGGACCCTGAAAGAACACTGTCCCATCAGCAGCCCAGTCCCGTGGAACACTGGACACTTTCATGCACTACACCGTAAAACAACGATCAATACGTTTATCAGCAATGAAATACGATGTATCTCTTACAGCCACAATGTAATGAAGCTAACAATTAACCAAAATTGGAAATTGAACACATATGTGGAAATTAAACCACTTACTCTCTAAGTTTTAATTTATACAAGTAATCTCTATGCCCAATGTGGAGCTCAGACACAGGACCCCAAGAGTCAAGAGTCTAATGCTCTCCTGACTGAGCCAGCCAGGCACCCCTAAATCACCTATGCTTAAATGACCAATGGGACAAATCACTGGTTACAACAGGGAATACTTTGGGACAAATAAAAAATACAAACCAATTAAGGCTTGTGCAGTGCAGCAAGCGCAGTGCTCAGAAGGAAACTTATAGCTATAAGTGAATCTATTGAAAGGCAGCATCTAAAATTAAAAGTTAAACACCTAGTGGAACTAGACACAGAAGAACAAATGAGACCCAGATACAGTAGAAAGAAATAATGATTAGATAAGAGATGGATATAATTGATAACAGAAAAAACATATACAGAAACAATAAAACCAGTTCTTTGAAAAGATCAACAAAAATAAGAAGTCTTCACTAGCCTAAGAAAAAGAGACAATAAACATCAGGAAAGAAGTTTATTTTTATTTTAACAGTTATTCATTTTTTTTTAGAATGACAGAGAGAGACAGAGCATGAGTGAGGGGGTGAGAAAGAGGGAGACAAAGTCTGAAGCAGGCTCCAGGTTCTGAGCTGTCCACCCAGAGTCAAGGGCAGGGATTGAACCCACGAGCCATGAGATCATGACCTGAGCAGAAGTCAGACACCTAGCCACTGAGCCACGCAGGCACCCCTCAGGAAAGAAGTTTAGATATTTCTATCCATTTCACAGAAATGGAAAGGTTTATGAGAATTTACTATGAAGAGTTGTATATGAGCATATTAAATAATCTGAATAGACAAATTCTTAGAAGTATACAAGAAATTACCAAAATTGACTCCAGAAGAAATAGACATATGTCCTATAAAAGAGACTGAATCAGTAATTTAAAAAACTCAACAAAGAAAAGTCCAGGACCAGATGAAATCACTGGCAAAATCTACCAAATATTTTAAGGACAGTTAACACTGATTCTGCTCAAAATCTTCCAAAAATCTAAAAGGAAGGAATACTTCCTAACAGATTCTATGAGGCCAGCATTTCCCTAAGGTAGGACTAAAGCACATGAAAGTTCCAGATAATCTCTCTAGTGAAAATAAATGCTCAATTCCTCAACAAAAAACAAACTGAATTCAGTAGCACATTGAAGGGATTCTACACCAGGGCCAAGTGAAGTTTCTTCCAGGAATGCAGGGGCCATTCAAGATAAGAAAATAAATGAAGGTAATATACCGTTAATAAAGGAAGGGGAAAATGCAGACTGGCTCAACTGAGGAAAAGCTTTGACAGAATTCAACACCCTTTCATCAGAAAACTAGAATTTAAAGAGAATTTACACCACATGATACAAAGCTTTTACGTAAAATCCCACAGCTAATATAACGGTAAAAAATAGAAAACTTTTCCTCTAAAATCAGGAACAAGACAACGATGCTTACTCCTACCCCTACTATTTAACTTTGTACAGGGAGTCCAAGCCAGAGTAAGTGAGTAGGAAAGAAGTAAAAAACGACAAAGTTAGAAAAGAAGAAGTAAACTGTTTTCAGATGAAATGATTCTACTTAAAGTCCCAAAGAATCTGCACACACACGCACACACACACACACACACACACACACACCTGCTAGATCTAGTAAATGACTTCAGCAGAGACGAAGTACACAAGATCAAAATCCTCTGGTTTCCATATGTCAGCAATGAGCAACACTGACGCTAGCGTCCAAAAGAATAGAGATCTACAAATAAATTTAAACAGAGGGAGGCCTTGGGCACTGAAATCAAGGAAACAGTGCTGAAAAAAAATAAAGACTTAGCTAAATAGATATCCAATCTTTATGGATTAGAATATTTAATACCATTAAGCAGGTAATACATTGTAATGCAGTTTGTTCTTCAGTAGCTTCCCAAATTTTCAACGTAGAACTACCATATGGCCCAGAAATTCTACTGCAGGTAAAAAGCTAAGTGAAAATGAGACCTATGTCCCTGCAGAAACATGTCTACAAATGTTCTTGGCTGTGTGATTCATAACAAGCCAGAAGGTAGAAACAACCCAAATGCTTCTCAGTTATGAATGGATAATTTGGGGCATATGTGCATTGGAATGTACAAAATGTCATTGAACTGCACACTTTAAAATGTTTAATTATGTGGTGACTGGATTTTACCTTAACAAAAACAACTACTTAATAACCCATACTCTAATCAAAATGGACAATTGTGAATACAGTAAAAAGAAAAGGAAAACAATGCTCCTACCTCACACAGTGTGACCCAAGGAAAGCTGTATTCAGAGGGCAATTTATAGCCTTAAATGATGTAAGCAATAAGAAAAATAGGAAAACCTACAAAACATCAGGTGAAAATAACAAGAAAAGTTTAAAAATTAGGTAAAAAGAATTACTGAAGGCACAATCATGATTATAGGAAAGAACATGAAATAAAAGATGCTGGGAAAAAGGAATAAACTCCAAATCTGTTTCTTTTTGAAAAGATCAGTACAAAAGAGAATAATCCTAGATAGAACTCGACCAAACACCATTTATAAAAATTCCAAATGGATTCAAGATTTTATGTGAAAGCTACCAATATTTTAAAATAAAAATTAGAATTATATATGACTTTTGTAGGGATTAAAATAGTCTATGTAGAGGCGCCTGGGTGGCTCAGTCGGTTAAGCAGCCGACTTTGGCTCAGGTCATGATCACGGTTCGTGGGTTCGAGCCCCGTGTCAGGCTCTGTGCTGACCATTTGCTCAGAGCCTGGAGACTGCTTCTCATTCTGTATCTCCCTCTCTCTCTCTGACCATCCCCTGCTCACACTCTGTGTCTCTCTCTCAAAAATAAATAAAGGTTAAAAAAATTAAAATGTCTATGTAGATGAAAAAAGCATCATATGCTATGGAAAACAGTTATGTATATACACACATATATGTGTATCAACATCCATCATATACAGCTCTGTACAAGTGTTTGTATGTAGTTAGATATTCACATGTTATGCTACATATCTTATATAACACACACACGTACACACACAACATACAAATGCAGGTGTCCATAAACGCATGGGGAGAAAGGCATTTTAGCAATTTCAGGGATTCACTTGATCCTCAGTGACCCTTTTGGACCTTTCCCAAATAAACAGTTGGAGTCTAAGTACCAAGGCTCCAGCATACGAAGGTTTGGCTTTGAGGTCTCTGTCACGGCCAGGCAGGTGCCTCATCTGAAGTCCTGGCACCTGTGAGGTACTGGAGACCTGACTAACCCTGCAGAGAGATGCACAAACAGAGGTGGGACACCGGACCCGACGAGAGCCCCCCACATCCGAGCTGCCCCAGAGACTGAGCTATCAGGCCGGGGCCATGTGATGGCTGAGGTTTTTTGAGAAGCCTGCTGGGCCTTCAAAAATGAACATCCATGACGTGTGCGCTGTTCCCAGTTCCAGGAACTGATTGAATCAACTTAGTGAATGCTTCCCAGGATGAGGCACTGTTTGAGCCCCACGCCTTTGCCTCTTGGCCACCACTGAGGGAAACAGCCACCGAGGCAAGCTTGCACAGGCTGGGAAGGCGGGGCAGGGGCGCCTGTTGCTTTCCTGTCCAGAATCCCTACAAGCCTCAGAGGCACCTGGTCTAAGAGGCCCCCCAGTGAGGGGACCAATCCCAGCCGGCGTGCCTGATGCTCTTCCCTAGGAAGTTCTGTGGCTCCTGGGAAGCGGGAAGAACTGCCCGCGTTCCCTTTAGCTGGGACCTCTTGATGGTAGCACCTTGGGCGGGCCTCCATCTGCCCCGAGAGGCCCCCTAAAGTGCCACGGACAAGGTCAGCTAGGACGTGGTAGACGAGAGCGATGCTAATGCGGAGCGCAGTGATTGCATTCACAGTGAAACAGAATCACATCCATGTCCATAATCGATATTAAAACACAGCCAGGAAGCAGAAACGCATCCTACTAGGAAAATGAGCCAAACTTAGATATAAATATTTAATGGTGGAGCACATTCAAACCTGAAACAATGGAGAAGTGCAAAGTCAATAACGTTCTCTCCACATACCAAGTAAATAAAGGTCTCTCTCTCTCCAAACAGAAACACACGTGTATAAGTGCAGCAGATTGGCAAAAACATCTGGCACTAACTATTAAAACTGAAAAACAACCCACTTGCTGTGGTTAGGCAGTCCTAATGGTGGGGTTCTCTCTCTCATGGAGAATGCGGAAATATACATTTCTTACTATATTAGCTAAAATGATAAAAAAAAATAGAATGGCCATATACGGAGTGGTTGAAAATAATTTTTATCTGACAGGAAGCTAAGCTAATGAGTTAGAATTGCACGTTTTACCTGTGTGCTGAGAACACTCAACAGGAGATCTATCCCTTCAGCAGATTTTTGCACACACAATACACAGTTCTTAACCACAGGTACAATGTGGCATAGCAGATCTCTGGAGCTTTCTCGGCGTGCATAATTATGACTGTATGCCGACTCAGAGCCACACATTTCTGGAGGATACACACACGTGCCTACTCAAAGACAGTGATGGGGAACTCAAGACTGTACCCTGGATTCGTACCCTGTGAGTGTGGCTGTTTCTCAACGTCTCCATTTCTTGTGCCTTATTTTATAAAATGGATAGGAGGTTTCCCAAGTCTCAGAGAATTATGGGTAAGATTTGATAATACAAGCAAATCACCCCTGAAAGTGTGCTGGCACGGGGTAAGCCTCTAATACATCCCGGGCATTACTTTTATTTTGAAAAATAGAGTTCTGATTCTGAGGCTATTTAGTTTCAGATAAATGTCCCCAAAATGTGTTGGATATACATTAACATGGAATTTTCTTATTGTCTTCAAAAGTCATGAAGACAGAAGCGAGGGGACCATTTCGACTCGACCCATCTCCCTCCCGCCACCTGGGCGATGTGAATGTTAACCGATTCTCCATATTTACAGATTATGTAAAAATATCTAGATAAAGCCTTTCCCAGAATGCGGGCGGGAGCGTCACATTTGGAATCAGTGAGTATCCCACTGAAGGGAACGTTAATACAAACCTTGTTGAATTGGAGCGATTAGTCTGAATGAAGTTTCACACTGAAACCCTCAGCTTGCTAAGGCATCTTCCACCTTAATGTGCGGAAATAAAAACAGTACATCTCCCTTCTCACTAGTTCATAGACTTTCTAAAGTCGGTGTTTAGGTTTTCTTTGAGACATGCATCAGACAAAACAAAACAAAGCAAAAATGAAGCAGTCCTTAAAGTCGACTCTTGTCCTATTACGTGATTTGCTTTACTTATACTGTAAGTCTGCCAGCCAGCATCTGAATCAAGAGCGGATCTGGGACTTGAACTATTTCAACATTGCACATGGTAACACGATCCTCGGTGCTGCTCCGTTCTGTTCTGTCCAATACTAAATATGCCCAACAAACACTTCACAGCCTCCTTTCCTGATAACACAAAAACTGTCCCCGAGGGACACAAGATAGGATGGACGGTAGGGGCACCAAAATTCTTTAAAAACTGCCAAACACTAAGAAAAAGTAGTGTCAATGTGTCAGCATGTACATGTGTTGAAATCCACCAAATCATGTACAATAAATATGTACAGTTTTTGTATATCAACTACATCTCAATAAAGCTGTTAAAAAGTATTTAAAAGATACGGAAACAGGGGCACGAGGGGGGCTCAGCTGGTTAAATGTCCGGCTCAGGCCATGATCTCATGGTTTGTGGAATCGAGCCCCATGTCTGCCTCCGCACTGATGGTGCCACCCCGGCTTATGACTCACTCTCTCCCTCTCTCTCTGCCCTCCCTCACTCATGCTCTCACAAAATAAGTAACTATAAACAAAAGCACATCCAGCTGTTGAATGTCCCTTAGAAACCATGTCCCTGCCGCACCACTACAGGTGACCCCTGCCCTGGGGAGAGTGGGAGGTAGCCCCACCACAAGTGTGCCCACAGGGCCTGCAGACCAGCCCCTCAGCCAGCTGCACATGGAGCAAGCCCTGGCCTGCGTGCACCTGCAGCCACGCCCACCAGCAAGCCGATGGCGTCCGCAGACCTCCGGGCAGCTTGGGGACCAAGCCTGCTCCGCATACCCACGTCAAAGGGTCTGACTGTTGACGCGGCGCTGGGGGCAGCCGTGGCTCAGCCGCAACAGCAGGGCACAGGCGGCCCACACAGGGACGCCCTTCGAGCACCCGGCTCTGGTGACCAGGGCGGACCGCCCTCCGGGGCAGCACAGAACCTCTTCTACACAAGGCCACTGCTTTCAACAGAAGGAGGCATAGGCAACTTTGCTGACACACAGAAACAGATACAGAGAGTTAGAAAAAATGAGGGGTTAGGTCACAAATGGAAGACTGAGACAAAACTACAGTAAAAGAGCTAAATAAAATGAAACTATGTGACGGGGCGCCTGGGTGGCTCAGTCGGTTAGGCGTCCAACTTCGGCTGAGGTCATGATCTCACAGTTTGTGGGTTCAAGCCCCGCGTCGGGCTCTGTGCTGCCAGCTAGCTTGAAGCCTGGAATCTGCTTCAGATTTGGTGTCTCCCTCTCTCTCTGACCCTCCCCTGCTCATGCCGTCTCTCTTTCTCAAAAATAAATAAAACATTAAAAACATCTTTAAATGAAGCTATGTAATATGCCTAATAGGTCAAAATAATGGTCAAAAAGATACTGGACTTGAGAAAAGAGTGGATGAACTCTTCAAATTTCAAAAATATATATAAAGTACTAAAAAAAGAGAGAGGGAGAAAAAGGTGAACACGATAATGGAAATAAAATACCCTAGAGGGATCAACAGCAGGCTAGTGGATGTAAAACAACAGATTAGAATTCTGGAAGACAGGGTAATAGAAAGCACCCAAGCTGAACAGCAATGAGGTAAGAGAACAGAAAATTAGAGCAGGGTAAGGAAATTCATTGACAGCATCAAGCCAGACAACATTCAGATAATAGGTATTTCAAGAGAAGGAGGGGGAGACAGAAAATTTACTTGAACAAATAATAGCTGAAAACTTCCATAATCTAGAGGAGGACAATGACATCCATGTCTAGGAAACACAGAATGTCCCTAACAAGATGAATGCTCTGATGGCCACTCCAAGACATAATAGTTAAAAAGGCAAAAAGTAGTTGATAAGGAGAAGTTTTCTAAAAGCAGGGGAAACTAGTTACATACAAAGGAAGCCCCATGAGGCCATCAGGTGATTTTTTTAGCAGACATTGCAGGCCACGAAGTAGTGTGATATACTCAAAGTGCTCAAAGGAAAAACATACAAGCAAGAACCCTCTACCAAGGCGATCAGCAGAACAGAAGGAGATGAAGAACTTCCCAAACAAAGGTTAAAGGAGTGCCTCACCACTTAACCTACCCTCCAATAAATGTTAAAAGAAACCCTTTACATGGGAAGAAGAGACCATAAATATGTGTAAAAAGAAATCATGGAAAGAAAAATTTCACAGGTAATAACAAATATAATTTTCCTTTAGTGGAATAATCACTTTAAAAGCCAGTATGGAGGTAAAAATACTAAATAGTAAAACCATATCTATAAAAATTAGTCAAGGGATACACAAAATAAAAATGTGTAAACTATGGCATCATATACATAAAACACAGAAGGTGGAATAAGAATTTAGTGCTTTAGAATATGTTCAAATATAAGTGATCAGCAACTTAATATAGACCTCTATACATCTAAGATGCTACATGTGAACCTAACGGTAAACACAAAATAATAACAAATAAAACATAATAAATACAGGGTAGCTGGTTGGCTCAGTTGGTTAAGCGTCTGACTCTTGATCTCGGCTCAGGTCATGAACTGATGGTTCATGAGATGGAGCCCATGTCAGGCTCTGTGCTGACGGCATGAACCTGTTTGGGGTTCTCTGTCTCCTCTCTCTGCCCCTCCCCTGTTCTCTCTCTCTGTCTCTCACTCTCTTTCTCTCTCTCTCAATAAATACACCACAAAGGAATCCAAGCATAGCACTAAAGAAAGCCGTGAAACCACAAGGGAAGAGAACAAGAGAAGGAAAGTTGATGAACCAGAAAACAATTAACAAAGTGACAGCAAGTACATACTGTCAACAATGACCTTACATGAAAATGCTCCAACTAAAAACATAGAGTGACTGCATAGAAAAACAACAACAGCAAAAAACAAGACCCATCTTTGTGGTCTACAAAAGACTCACTTCAGACCGAAAGACACATGCAGACTGAAAGTGAAGGAATAGAAAAACCTACACCATGCAAACGGAAATGGAAAAAAAAAAAAAAAACCAACTTGGGATAGTAATACTTGTATCAGATAAAACAGACTTTAAAACAAAGACTGTATGTGGCAAGAGACCGAAAAGGATATAACATAATAATTAAGGGATCAATCCAACAAGAAGATATGATAATTATTGTGTCTATGCATCCAACATAGGAGGACAAAAATACATAAAGCTATATTCGCAGACATAAGAAGAGAAATTGATAGTAATAAAATAATAGTGGGGTTTTTAACACTCTACTTATATCAATAGATAGATCCTCCAGATAGAAAATCAATTAAAAAAAAAAGAGTATCTTTAACTCCACATTAGATAAGATGGACTTACCAAACACACACAGAAAATTCCATCCCAAAGCAGAATATACATTGTTTTTAAGCATCCGTGGAACATTTTCCAGAATATACCACTGGCTAAGCCACAAAGAAAGTCTCAGTAAATTTGAGAAGATTGGAAGCATGCATATCAAACATGAGTATGATGCAAGAAATCAATTACAAGAAAAAACATCTGGAGCAAACACAAACATGTGGAGGCCAAACAACACGCTCCTAAACAAACAGAAATGGGTCAAAAAGAAATTAGAGAGGGAATCTGAAAATACAAGGATATAAATGAAAATGAAATGACAATGATCCAGGGGCACCTGGGTGGCTCAGTCGGTTAAGCATCTGACTTTGGCTCAGGTTATGATCTCATTGCTCATGGGTTCAAACCCTGCTTTGGCCTCTGTGCTGACAGCTCAGAGCCTGGATCCTGCTTTGGATTCTGTGTCTTCCTGTCTCTCTGTGCCCTTCCCCTTCTCTCAAAAATAAATAAACATATACAAAATTTTAGAAATGGTTAAAAAAAAATACAATGGCCCAGAATCTGTGGGATGCAACAAAAGCCATTGTAAGAGGGAATTTTAGACCAACACAGCCGTACCTCTAGAAAGAGGAAAAATTTTAAGCAATCTAAACCTGTACCTAAAGGAGCTAGAAGATGAAGAACAAAGTCCAAGACTGGTAGAAGGGAGGAAATAATAAAGGTTATAGTAGAAATAAATTAAGTAGAGACAAAAACAACAACAAAAACAAACCCAGAAAAGATCAATGAAACCAAGAGCTGTTTCTCTGAAAAGATAAACAGAATTAAGAAGCCTATAGCTAAAGTCATCCAGATCAATCGTAGTGGCTCGAATAAAATCAGAAATGGAAGAGAAATAACAACTGACACCAGGGAAATACAAAGAACCATTAGAAAGTATTACGATAAGCTGAATGCCAACAAATTAGACAACATAGAGGAAATGGGTAAATTCCTAGAAACATAAAACCCTCCAAAATGAATTAGGAATAAATAGAAAATGTGGACACAACTCTTGCTGGCAATATATTGAATCAGTAATCCTCAAACTCCCAAACCCCCCTCAAATGAAATTCCAGGCCCAGATGGCCTAACATGTGGATTCTACCCCAAATTTCAGAATAAGTTAATATCTTTTCTTTTCCAACTATTCAAAAAAAATAGAAAGGGAAGAAAACTTCCCAACTTACCATGCAAGACTAGTTTTTACCCGATAACACAGACAAAGATATTGACAACAAAGGTCAATAGCTCTGATTTCATAGATGCAGAAAATTCTCAACAAAATACTATCAAACTAAATTCAACAATACATTGATAATGTCCTGTACCATGATTATTTCAGCAATGTAAGGGGAGTTTAGTATTTGCAAATCTATCACTGTGATATTAACATTAACAAGAGGAAGTTAAAAGTTATATGATTGTCTCAATAGATGCAGAAAAGAGCTTTTGAAAAAATAAAACATCCATTCGTGATAAAAAACTCTCAACAAAATGGGTCTAGAGGGAACATACCTCAACACGATAAAGGCCATGTATGAAAAACCCACAGCAAACACCATACTCAACAGTAAACACCTGAAGATTTTCCTGTAACACCAAAAACAGGACAAAAATGTCCACTCTGCCCCGTTTTATTCAACATAAGAGTACTGGAAATCCTAGCCACAACCTTCAGATAAGAATAAGAAAGAAAAGGCATCCAAATTGGTAAGGAAGGAAAAAAATGTCACTATGTGTTGACTGCATGATAGGACAGATAGAAAACCCTACAGACTCCACCAAAAAACTGTTAGAATAAAGAAATAAATTCAGTGAAGTTGTAGAATACAAACTTAATATTCAAAACTGTGCTGTATTTCTATACACTAAAAACAAAGCAGCAGAAAGAGAAATGTAAAAACCAATCCCAATTCAAAAAGAATAAAATAATTTGGAATAAATTTAATCAAGGAAGTGAAAGATGTGTACTCTGAAAGCTATAAGATGAAAGAAAACTGAATAAGACACAAATAGAAAGATAGTCCAGGCTCATTAACTGAAAGAATTAATATGTTAAAATTAATATTGTTAAAATGTCCATACCACCACCCAAGGCGAACTATAGGTTCAATGCAATCCTCTCAAAATAGCAACATTTTTTTTAGAGCACTAGAACAAAAAAATAATAACATCTGTGTGGAACCACAACAGACCCTGAATAACCAAAGCAATCCTGAGAAAGAACAACAATGCAGGTATCATGCTTCCTGATTTGAAACTACATTGCCAACTATAGTCACCCAAACAGTATGGTATTAGCATAAAAACAGACACATCGATCAGAGCAGGAGCCATGAAACAAACCCACGTGTATATGGTCAATCAATTTATGACAAGAATATACATGGAGGAAAGACTGTATCTTCAGTACATGAGCTGGGAAAACTGGACAGATACACACTGAAGAATTAACTGGACTACTATCTTATATCACACACAAAAGTGAATGCAAAATGGATTAAACAATTGAATGTGAGACCTAAAGCCGTTAAATGCTCTTAAAACATAGGTAGTCCTGGACATCAGTCTTGGAGATCATTTTGGGGATTTGACAGCAAAAGCAAAGGCAGCTAAAGCAAAAATAAACAAGTGAGCCTGTATCCAGCTAAAAAACTCTGCACAGCAAAGGACATAACCAAATAAAAAACCCACTGAATAGGAGAAAATAGTTACAAATTAAATTGCAGAGAAGGGATTAATATCCAAATATATAAATAACTCATATAGCTGAATGGCAAAAAAAAAATTCTGATTTAAAAGGGGGCAGAGAATCTGACTAGACAATTTTCTAAAGACCTACAAATGGCCAATAAAATATGAAAAAATTATCAATATGACAGTCATCAGGGAAATACAAATCAAAACTACAATGAGACATCACCTCACACCTATTTTGAATGGCTATTCCCAACAGGACAAGAAAGTACAAATACTGGCAAAGACGAGAGAAAAGGAAACTCCGAGCACTTCTAATGGGAATACAAATTGGAGCAGCCACTATGGAAAACAATATGGACGGTCCTCAAAAAACTAAAAATTGAACTATCACATGATACTGCAACTCCATTTCTGGGTATTAACCACACCCCTAAAAAACCCCAAACACTAACTCAAACAGATAGATGCACCACCATGTTTACTGCAGCATTATTTGCAACAGCCAAGAGATGGAAACAACTTACGGGTCCATGGATGGATGAATGGATAAAGAAAATGTGGTGTGTGTAAACAGTGAAATATAGTACAGCCTTGGAACCTGTTTCCCAAGTCTTCCACCGGACAAGCAAACATTTCTAATAAACTTGAACTTGACAAACGAGTAATGTCTTCCAATACAACTAGTATGTGATGATGGATGTCACATGATCACAACTAAGCCAATGGTTCTTGAAATTTGCTTTGATATACAAGTGCCTTGGATTACAAACGTGTCTAGAACAAATTATGCTCGCAAACCAAGGTTTTACTGTATTATTCAGACATAAAAAACAATGAGATCTTGCCTTTTTTGACACCATGGATGGACTTTGAGGGTATTATACTGAGTGAAATAAATCCAAGAAAGACAAATAAAATCTGATTTTACTTATACATGGAATGTAGAAAAAAAGACAAACTCAAAGACACAGAGAACAGATATATTATTGCTGGAGGTGGGGGTGGCTGAAACTGGTGAGTGAAGGGGCTCAAAAGGTACAAATTTCCTATTTTAAAATATATAATTCCTGGGGTGTGATGGACAGCATCACGACTAAAGTAAAAAAGATGGTATTGTGTATTTGCAAGTTGCTGAGAGTGCATTTTAAAAGTTCTCACCACACACACACACACACACACACACACACACACACACAATTACATAAATGTTCAGTGACACATTAAGTAGACTTATTTTGGTGACCTTTTCATGACTTACACAAATATTGGGTCATAATACTGTACACCTGAAACTAATATAATGTATGTTAAGTATATACCAAAATTACATACATGGGCACCTGGGTGGCTCAGTCAGTTAAGCGTCCAACCTCGGCTCAGGTCATGATGTCACTGTTCGTAGGTTCTAGCCCTTATTCAGGCTCTGTGCTGACAGCTCAGCCTGAATAATTTCATATTCTATGTCCTCCTTCTCTCTCTCTCTCTCTCTCTCTCAGATATAAACAAACATTGCAAAAATTTAAAAAATTTAAAAAATACATACATGGCCACCCAGCTGATCAGTGCCGCTTAGAAAGAACCAGTGTCCCTGGCTGACTGAGGATTTCCCTGCTCTCCACCACACCATCGTCTGTGTTTCAGGGCTGCTTCCAGCTGCGACAGGGTCTGAGCATGCCTGGCACCTGAACACAGCCATCGCTGATGGGACAAGGGACCCAAGCATCCAGGTGGTACGTGTAAGGGACACACAGGGTTCCAGACACCGTTCTGAGCAGTTCACATGCATGAATCCATGCAGCCCTTAAAGAGCAAAACCAGGATATTGAAACTATTACCCCCATTTGAGGAGGAGGCAACTGTCTCAGAGAGTCTGGCACTGGCTCTGCTTTGCAGCTGGAACTCCCGCCGCAGGAGCCTGTCCCCTGAACCTCTGTCCCCTAAACCTCTACGCTGTCATGTTCACGTCATCCTTTCCAGGTGCAGTTCCCGCATGGTCACCAATCTGACACCCGTGCCGGTCGAGAGTATCCGGAAAATAAAGAGGATCCGTTGGAACGCAGTAAAAACACAGATACGTTTCACGGAGTGCTTAATACCCATTGAATACTGTGTCGTGTGCTTTTCACAAATACTTATTTAATTCTAATTACAAAGGTAGGAGGCTCCTTTTGCTTTTGGAGAAGACCATCGTGAATCTCACTACTTGGAATTACTACACAGCGGGGCAGAAACTATATTTGAAATTAGTCCAGAGCAACTCCAAGCCTAAGTTTTTAACCTTTTCAAGTTTTTAAATGATTATTAGTTTTTGAGAGAGAGAGAGAGAGAGAGAGAGAGAGAGAGAGAGAGAGAGAGAACGAGAACGAGAACATGAGTGGGAGAGGGGCAGAGAAAGAGGGAGACACAGAATCTGAGGCAGGCTCTGAGCTGTCAGCACAGAGCCTGACGTGGGGCTTGAACTCATGACCCATGGGATTGTGACCTGAGTTGCCATCAGATGCTTAACCAACTGAGCCGCCCAGTTGGTTAAAAACCCAAGTTTTTAACCTTCTCAAAGAACAGGCTCGTAGGCTTGGATATAGATTGCCCCAACCTTGACTGAAGGAAGGGATGATGTCTGTAGTTTCACCAGCACACATGTGCTTTGTAGTAATATGTACACGTTTCCAGCACTAAAAATTCCTTCTACTCCCAAGAGCGGTGCCTTTTCTGTATGAAAGAGCAACCAGGAGCCTGTTTCTGTTTCCTGCTGGGCTGGCGCAGGCTTGGAAGCCCAGGCTAAATAAGTTCATGGGTGGAGAGGACGAGAGGGAGCCCACCTTGGATGGTGGATGGACAGAAGAAAATTGCCATGGGGACAAAGACACCATGGAGGCCTCATATTCTTCATTCCTAACTTCTCACACTTCCCTCCCCTGTGTCCGTGCCCGTCCCTGTTACAGTCCTGCTCTCTGGACCAGGGCCACAAAGAGACTGTGGACATCTGTCGCACGTGCCCAGTGGGGAATCACGTGCCTTTCTCCCCTCACAAGCTTGTTTTCAGCATTGCTTTCTCTGGACACATCTTTATGAGTGTCCCCAACATGCTAGGCACTAAGCTAGGTGACAGACACACACGGACGTATCAGTGTTTCAGGGTTGGAGATCTAAATATGCCAGCCCGTCGGGGTTCTTGTGCCAACAAACCTACACACCGCCTTCCCAGAAACTTGGCAAGCATTTCAGAGAGTCTGATACTTTAAGCACAGTCCACAGGTTTTTTTTTTTAATTATTATTATTATTAAACTCAAATGTTCACGAATCTAAATTGCCCGGCATATATCTCAGAGACCCAGCGGCGCAAGTTCTATGATATTTGTAACGTGTCCTCTCCACATCACGGAGAGCAGCACCGGCAGGTTTGCTGGGCACACAGAAAACTCAGGGCAGCACAGGCGCGGAGAGCAGGTGCAGCCGGGCCAGGGCGGCTGCTGGGGCCGGCGTCCATCCGTTGGGCCAGGGGGACCAAGGGAGCACTCACCCTGTGGGGTACGAAACCAGGAAAGAGTGCCACTTGTGCTCATTTCTTTTTGCTTGCTCAACATTCTCCATGAAAACAGTGGAAGACAATGTCGGTGTTGCGACACTAATGGGGTCGGAAGACGGAGCGTGGGTTTTGCCTGTACACTCTTCACATACGAGCTAAATGTTTGGTCATCCTGCATCCGGAAGGGGAAGGCAATGCCCCCAGGAGGCTGCGAAGGCCTCACGGAACATCTCATCCCTTTGACAGGAAAGTACAACTATGATAGAGGAGAACGCACACGGACTGAGGCAGAGAAACACTTCCTAGCCTACGCTCTGCACGGTGCGCGCTCTGTCTGCATTCTTGGTGGTGTTAGATACCCTGGTGGCCCTTGAGCCCCTATTGAAGGCATTTGTCCAATTGTGCAATAAAGTAAGCTCTGTGAATGACAGCATGGTTTTCCAGGTTTAATCCGTTGCCAAGAGGCTTCTGGGCACGTCCGTAAATACAAGTACGTTCCCATGATCAGCTCATTAAGCAACTGGGCTGAAGCCGAGCGGGACATACGTGGGTTGCTTGACGTGCCAATGACAGAAACGCCCTCTTAGGACCTAGAGCTATTTTTCTTACAGGGTGTTCTGTCACATGTTGCCTTTACTTATGAATTTTCATCTCGGTCATGAAGCGCAATTACCAAGACAAATCATTTTTCTCTCCTCGGAATCAGGGAAAATCAATACGCTGTCGTCTCATACGGGATTTAGCAAATGATATTCTTCAAACACTTAAAAGATATTAGAGTTTCAAAAAGCGAGGCCCAGTCTCCCTAATCATTCTACATCCGAAAAGTATCGTGTGGGTACTTAACACGCGTCAGGCATGATGTTACAGAGTCACATATATTAGTGAGGAATTAATTTTCCAAATCTGGGGCAATTTTGAATTGTGCCTTTAGAGACTTCAATGGGTGAACTACCAAGAAACTGTTCAGAATAACATTAAGCCATGCCATTTAGGGAAGTATTTGTAGATTTGAAGGATGTCATTATTGACAAAACAAAATAAAAAGATTTTAAATATTTTACGTACATAGTAATTTAGATAGTAATACATTAAATTGTTTGATCACCTAAAACCAAAAGATAATGATAAAAGCTGATAGAGGGACTATGAGCAACTGTTATATTATCACTTATTATTTGCACAGGATGAGGGTTATCCTGTAATAACATTGTCGTAAAATGAGAAAAATGAAAACTGAATATTAGTGCACAGCCTTGATTACGGAATCCTCACATCAGATCCTGGCAGGTAATGAAGCAATAATGTGACCCTTCAGCGCTGTTCGGATGATGCAAACCCTTCCCAGAAGGTGTTCAAGTCTTACGAAGTATTTAAGTTGTATTATAATTCTCACTTGACACGTAAGGAAAAGAGAACTCAGAATCCAAGCAAAACCGAACACCAACCAACCCAAAAGCCACAAGGACTCTGTGAACGTGCGGACTGCACACACACGGCCTCTCACCCACAGGAGAAAATGCTCCGTCTTTGTTAGGACAGCGCGGTGTTCCCGCTGCCTCTCTCCCCTGCACACCCAGTCAAGGCCACTGCACCTCCGCCACGGATCTGCTCACTTCACGTTGGTTGAATGAACAACAGTTCTTACAGCGTAATGACCTTGCACTCCAAACCCGGTCATTGTCAGATCCTTGCGCTGTGAAATCCCCACACGGGTTCATGTGAGGAGAACGGAGTTCTGGGAGTGTGAATGCGAGGGGGTGGGGATTCCACCTGCAGTGGGACAGGCTCGTCACGGGGACCGTGCCTGACATGGAGTCAAGCTGTCCCTTCACCACCAGTTCGTTGTGCCACGCGGGGTGAGAATATTTAAGCTCTGCAAGTCCCTTCCTGTTTGTCCCATGAAGGGCAGCGAGTGCTCCCACAACAATAGTAGACTGCACAGAGAAGTGTAAGGAACAGGATTTCACACCAGAGACTGGGAAGGAAACCCGTGATATGGAGAGACGGCGGAGGTGGTGAATTCCTGTCCTCATGCGGGTGAGGGGGAATGGACTTTCACCCCAAAGTGAAGGGGATGGCTTGACAGAGGAGCAAGGTCACTGAACTGCAGTTACCTCTGGGGACAGAGGGGTATGCAGGGAGCGGTGTGGGTGCTGTGCTGGGGCCCTGCAAATGCCCTTCTGATGGGAGGAAAGTCAGAGGGCCCTCTAAGTGGCTGGCACCTGGTTTACACCCAGATCTGCATTTATTTAGTTACTGAAGGCAAGGAGTTTCCTTTCTCAGCTTACATGCGCTGATGAAACAGGAATGATTTCCCTTACTTGGTATATGTTTGTGTGCTCCGGATTTTAAACACCACGCAGTTTTAATGACCGTTTAATAAATGAGCACATGGATAAGTGAACGGCAAAGGTACCGTGTCAGTGGCTTTCATCCAGCAAAACCAATTAAATGTGTTTTTACGAGAATGCTCGGTATCCATCTAGTAATATATTCAGTAATAGCTTGACAGCAAGTAGGCTATGGGTTCTTAATTAGCTTGAAAATATCTAATTCTCATTGCCAAACATAACATAAATGTCTTTTCAGTTTACATGGTGCTTTGCAAATATTTGGGGTTTATTTTTTTAAGTTAGAAAATTTTTTACCTTAAAATATAAAATAAATTCTACACTATTTTAACTGAAATGCATTAAGATATACAGAGTAAAGAAAGAATAAGATTTAAATTTAGTGTATAATGAATCGTTTCACTTAAAGGGTGCCTGGGTGGCTCTGTTGGTGAAGCATCTGACTTTGGTTCAGTTCGTGATCTCGTATCTTGAGATTCAAGTGCCTCATCCGGCTCTGGGCTGTCAGCACAGAGTCTGTTTCAGATCCTCTGCCCCCATCTCTCCTGCCCCTCCCCTACTCCTTCTCTCTCTAAACATTAAAATAAAATAAATAAAATAAATAAATATATTAACATATTAAAGCTAGAGGCATGTAAAATATATTTTTTGTATTTGTGTATATATGTATATATATTCTTCCTAGACAAAATGCAATTATTTTAAGATGGCAAAATAGAAGTTATATGCCTATGACAACAGTTTATTATGCACACAGCAACCTCCATCAGACTAAAACACTATTTTGAAGAACACTCTATATAAAAGTTCTGCTTTTAAACAGAATTACATAGCATCTTACGGTATTAGCTTAAGGAATGAAGGTAAAGGTGTCATTTTATTCCTGGAAGAATTTCTAAACTCCCTCCAGCCTTAATTTTCTGCCTCTTAGAAGTTTGTTGAATTTAAAAAGGTATTTAGTCAAACAGAATTACTTGAACATTAGCAGACTGTACAAAGAACCTTCATGCTTTGCATAAATTATTTTCATTAATAGCACGGCATGGGGTGCTGGCTTGAATAACTTTTTTGTCAACAGGAAAAAGAACCTGCTTTCAGAAAAGAAGTTGTGCATAAAATGTACAGCAGAGGGTGACAACTAATTTTCATCTTAACAAGCACACATTAAAGTCATTTTTTAAAAAGACTATATAAATCCGAGTAATTTACTAAATTATACTTTTGGCTGATATTCCCTCTTTGAAACGCAGAGCTCACATACTAACGTTTCCAAACCCAACGGATGACTTGAGGGAGAGTCCCACAGGCACAAAACAATAAGCCTTACCATGACTTATTTGACTACTTGCACAAGTTAATTTATATGCCTTTGCTTTAATTTCAGTATATTATTTGGAGTTGTTTCTCTGCTCCGAGTTGGGCCTTGTGAGTCAGTAGAAAGAGAAGCAAATGCCTGTTGGTTTGATTCACAGTCTTTGCCCCCGGTGCTCCAGCTGTGATGGAAAGAAATGAGCACCCCAAGAAATGAGGTCTTCCATGTTAATTCCTGGATCCCCTCAAATCCCAAATGTAATTTCTGAGTTAGTTGCAAGGAAAACATTATTTAAATGTATCTATAAAAGTGGAGCTTTCACTATATTTTTATTTTACAATGAACTGTAATTATTTTAAGAAGCAGAAGTTTTAGAAATCTGTTTCCATGTACTTGAAAATATCCTGGGTCTTTCGCAAAAGACTCTCATATTTAACAATTATCCGTTGAGAATCAGTTAAAATCACAAATTGGTCATAAGTATTTCTTCACTAGTAGCATTTCTAATTTCCAAAAAAATATGATTTTTTATTATTCATACTTTAATAAAGTCAACAATCATATACATGTAAACATCATTTATAATTTCCAAAAAAGTATGATTATTCATACTTTTAGTAAATTCAGCAATCATACACATGCAAATATCTTTTCATGTTTCTTTTTCTGAAGTTTATTTATTTGTTTTGAGAGAAAGAGAGAACCCCAGGTGGTCTCCTCCCTGTCAGCACAGAGCCCAATGCATGGCTCAAACCCATGAACCCTGAGATTGTGACCTGATCCAAAATCGAAAGTTCAGATGCCGAACCGCCTGAGCCACTCATGTGCCCCTCACTTTGTTTTCAGCATGTAATTTGTGCCAAGTTCTTGTGAACCCTCTAAGACATCATTTTTCTAATTTATTAAATTGAGATTATATAATTTCTATATAACAGGGCCATAAAATTAAGTGAAATGAAATACATAAATTTTGTTTTTCAATAAATATTATATTCTTTATTTCATTTAATGTTTATGTTGCTTTATTGTATGTGCGCAAGTGTATGCACACATTTAAGAGTCCCCAACAAAAGGCCATGAGAAGAGGGGAGGCAGGAAGGGAGCCCAGGGCCACTGGACTTGAATATAAAAGGCTTTAGACTGGGCCGTGGGTTTGCTCTCTTAAACTGGTTGCTATGATCTAAGCATCTGTCTCCTTAATGCTAAAATGAAGGTAATGTTCTTTGATAGGAATAATAAGGTTATGTTTGTTTGTTTATTTATTTATTTATTTACACTTTATTTTTGAGAGACAGAGAGAGACAGAGCATGAACAGGGGAGGGGCAGAGAGAGAGGGAGACACAGAATCTCAAACAGGCTCCCGGCTCTGAGCTAGCTGTCAGCAGAGCTTGATGCGGGGCTCGGACCCACGAACTGTGAGATCATGACCTGAGCCAAAGCTGGATGTTCCACTGACTGAGCCCCTCAGGTGCTCTAATAAGGTATGTTTTTAAAAGGTTTTGTAAACCAGTTTAATATCCATATGTTGCCGCATCGAAGTGGCTTTTACGATGGTATTAGAAGAACGTAGAATGTTCCCGGTAGAATTCTCTGAGTACAGGATGTGGCAAGGAAAGACTTCCTGTTGCAGTTGGCCTCACACCCGCCAGAATGGTCAAAATCCAGAACGGTGACAATACAACGCACTGGTGAGTACACGGAGCCGCAAGTCCTTCGCTGCTTCCACTTTGGACGGCGGTTTGGCGGTCTCGCACAAGATTAATTATGTTCCTCCCACATGCCCCAGAAGCTGTGTTCCCTGGTGTTTCCCAAAGGGCTTGACAATGCATGTCCACACAAAAATATGCACACAGATGTTTACAGTAGCTTTATCCATAACTGCCAAAACTTGGAAGCAACCAAGAAGCCCTTGAGTAGATGACGAATAAACCAACTGTGGTCCATCCAATGAAAGATTAATCAACTCTGAGATGAAATGGACCATCAAGCCCTAAAAAGGCATGGGGGAAAACTTAAATGCATATAACTGTGTGAAAGAACCAATCTGAAAAGATTGCATATTGTAGGATTCCAACTCCATGACCAGAAAAAGGCTAAACTATGGAGGCAGTGAGATAGTGGTTGCCAGCGGGGGGGAAGGGAGGGGTCTGTCGGAAAAGCTCAGAGACTTTAAGGGAAGTGAAAATACTCTATACTATGGTGGTTGATACACATCATACACGCCCAAACATAGGAACTGCGCCATATGAAGAGGGAACTAATGTAAAGAATGGGCCTTAGGTGATGCTGATGTGTTACTGTAGGTTCATCACCTGTAACACACGAACCACTATAATGACGGATGTTCAACGGTGGGGAGTCTGTGCCTATGTGAAGGCAGGCGTTCCTTCTGTCTGCCTAACAATGTCGATGCGAACCTAAAACTGCTCTAAACTTTTCAAACAAATGTTTGCACTTTGGCTGAATCCTAGTGCCCAGAAGAATAGGTCATGGAATAGAGCGCTTTCAATTCCAGGCCTTGGAGTTCATTGTTATTACGTCTATCGGACTTGAGAAGCTATTAAAGTCTTAAGAAGGCATCACTTAGGAAAAAATTGAGTTGTAATATGAAGAGTGGAATCAATTTTAGACCGAAGGAAATACTGATTAGAGAATTATTGTAGACTAAAAATAAAGAAGGTCTACGTGTAATGAGAAGGGAAATGCACCATATATTGAAACAAAGGCACTTTCTCTACATTATCTCAGTTAAAAGGATAGCAAAAGTGGGGCGCCTGGGGGGCTCAGTTGGTTGAGTATCCAACTCTTGATCTCAGCCCAGGTTGTGATCTCCCGGTTTGTAAGATCTAGCCCACTTGGGATTCTCTTTCTTCCCCTCTCTCTGCCCCTCTATTTGACTATTAAGAGCTCTCTCTGTCTCTCTCTCAAAATAAATAAATAAACTTGAAATAAAGGATGGCAAAAGAGAAGAGGTCTAAGACCTGATAGTAAAAAATATGCAAGATTCCCAGCTCACGGGCTACAGTATTTCCATTCCATATTTAATCAATATTATACCAGTAAGCACAGATGCATGCAAGCTGAAATTGTGAGGAACAAAGAGAAAGAAAATCTGTCTTCATCATTCATTTTCTCAAAATTATAACCATCCAAAGTATTGAAACGTTGGAACAATTTTGATTCTTTTTTCCCCCTCACTTATGCTCTTGGTGTACTAGGGAAATAGAAAAGCTGGTTCCAGAGGAAAATAATGGCTTTGGTTATTTTCAGGTTTATTTTATTGATTTCTCTCCTGTAAACACTGGCTTGCGGTTTTTGGCATGTACTACTCAAACTCATTATTTTTTCAATTAGCCTACAAGGTCCTTGAGGGCAAAGACCATGTGTCGTTTCTTGGTATCTACTCCCAGTTTGTACAGGGCCTGGCACCTGTGAGGCTGCATCCATCCACGCACGCGCGCGCACACACACACACACACACACACACACACACACACCCCGTCTGACTCGCAGGTCTAGAAATAAGGCAGCATCTATTTGAATCAAATCCACACACATACTGTTTTAAGTTCCATCATGTTACATATAACATAGGGGATGTATCAAGCTTTCGATTTGAATTAAGGCAGAGGAAGTGAATGAAGAAATTGGTGGTATGATATAAAGTAATCCATGGATCATTCAAGTCCTTCATTTAATTCCAAAGTGTTGAAGATAAATCTTGCACGACAGAGACATGAGGTGAACCAAGGACATCTTCTTAAAGGCAGCTTCCGACTGTGTCATCAAAGCATAGAAGTCAGACACCAGTAGGTCATTTTGAAAGGGCAAGAAGGCTGTGATTTTCATGGAGGAATATAAAATAATTTTGTCTATTTGCATTTTCCTATTCTATAAAGCTGCACGCTCCTCTGGTTCAACTTTGAACAGGAATCTCTGTGTTGCTTTGGGCTTTTCTACTTCAGATATTTTCCTATTCTGACGCGGGGCTTTCAGTCGCTGCCTCCCAGCATGCCTCTTGTCTTTGTTCCTCTACTTCTACAGGAGTGGAGACAGCCATGCACCAGCTCCATTTAGACCTTGAACCTGGAGAAATGGTGTGATGGCTCCACTGTTCTCAAGGTGGGCTCTTATTCAACCTGCCATTACTTGATGGCATTGGCTTCCTCAAGCCAGCTCTTTCCCGCTTACAGGAAGGGACAGGAGGACAGCTGTCAAGACTCATGCGCTGCTGACTTGGGCAGAGAATTAACAAAGGAGACCGGGATAAAGGAAGTGTGTGTGAGCTCAGCAAATGTCAGTGCCGTGCTTACAACCCGACGGTTCCACTAACCCGAGTTCCCTCCCCGTGTGCCCCTCACCTGTTCTTTCTCTCTGCTTCGAGCCTACTTGCACTGTCAAGACATAAAGGGTTAAATTCCACAGGGAGGTGAACATGGGGGCTTAAGTAACAGGGGAACTCAACAAAGACAGGGAGGGAGACCAGCATTTCGTATTCTATACAAGATACTACTTCTTACGTGCATACTGTCTGTTCACGCATAGATCCTGAAAGGGATGGGAAACTATTTCATATTATGAAGGCATTCCATTTTACTGACTAAGAATTTACCAGAAAAGTCTTTTGTAATTTATTCTATCCCCCAGGTGCAATCTTGTGTCAGCATTTGGACACACCCATTAGCCAGCAGAATGCTCTTTCTTTTTTTCTGTAAGAATCTTTCTAGTTAAATGCCTCTTGCGCATACAACATACTTAATTAACCAACACAATGCTAAAGCCGTTTTTCAGATAGTAAGAATATTTTAGCCATTATAGAGGAAATAGGTCAGAACATTTGCTAAGGAAGATGCCTTTCCCTTCACAGAACACAAAATCATGTTTTTACGACCTTAATTGCTACCTTCTGTGTGTACAAACTCAAAGGAGTTAGTGCTCAGTTAGTGCTAGCCACTGTGTTTGCTCTAATTGGAAGATCCATGATCTAATGGGTCCACAGCGTGTATGCAG